>ML685796.1:3530517-3565463 GCA_007922175.1 Pelusios castaneus
CTTCGTCAGACGCTTTGAAGACGCTTCAAAGCATCTGACGAAGTGGGATTTTCTCCCACGAAAGCTCATGCGATAAATAAATCTGTTAGTCTTTAAAAGTGCCACAGGACTCTGTTGTCTCTATGCATAGGTGTACTCGTTGAGCAAAAGCTGTTATGAAATTATGACCACAGAAAAAACACTTGGTGGGGTTTAATCCTACCAGAACCCATGCTGGAGCTGGGGATGATCTCTGGTAAAATTATTTTCGTGCGTGAAGGTTCTTTTATTATTTTAAATGTTTTCTTTGTAATACTTTCACCTTAAGAATAATGTGCTTCCTTAGAAAGGGTTGTGTGATTCCTTACAAATGTGAGCAATTACACTCTGGAGCATGCAAAGCACAGATGCTGGATTGCTTAGGCAATCTGACTTTATCATGAATTCGCAGTGTAGACAGGGAACTGTGAAGCCTGGAAAACTCCCATTCAGGTGAGAGAGATGTGGGACTCCATCCAAGAGAGCTGATGGCTGAGGAACTGCCCTCTGTGGATAGGCATTCCAAAAAGCTGAAGAGAAATTAACCAAGGTCATGGCACCACCCCCACTATTCAATATTGGCCAGAAGACCTAGTCTGCTGTAGGGAGTACACATCATGCAACCCCTTATGACAGAGGTCCCCAAGCTGTGGCCCACACCTCTAGAGAGGCATGGAGGAATGTTCAGGGGAGGCACGGCAAGGCCCAGGCCAGCCCCCACAGGGGAGAGGACCGTGAGGGAGCTCCACCCAGCCCCACTCTGCCCCCCCCTCCCGCCACCAGCCTTTGCCCCAGTCCCTGGCCCTTGGCCTGACCTTGGCTCCGGGTTCCCCAGCCGTGACTTTGGCGCCAATTCTCTGCTCTCAGCTAGAGTCTTGGCACATGGTGGTGGCTGCTTGTCTCCTGCCACGATCCTTGCCCCCAGCCTTGCTGTGGCTCCAGCTCCCAGCCTCAGTCCCCAGCGCCCAGGCACAGCACCCATCCTCTTAGGGTCATATTCTGTCCTCGTGTATACAGATGCAACTACCGCTGATTTCAAGGGGACTGGCATCTACATATCAGACAGTAGCATTTGCCCAGTAATAAGACGTGATTATCATTAATCCTTGGGAAACACTGATTTTTTTTTCTCCAGTTCATTCAACTTCATCTTTTGTTGAGCCTTCATTTAAAAAAATAAATCACTGAAGGTTGTTTCTATGTCTTGTTGTCCCTTAGATCTCTTAAACCATTTAAAATTTGTCCCAGTTCTCTCCAGAGGCCTCAGGTTACATAGCAATCATCTATATATTTCCCTCAGCCCTTATGATTTGTTTCCCATTGAAAGAATTCTATTCACTTAAATTCTTTTTTTTTTAAAGTATGTGTGAGGGGAATAGTTAACTAAAATAGCACCTAATACTACATTCTTTGGGCCCAACTATCCCTCAGTGAAATTTACGTTGGACACCTGCATTTTAGCATCAGTGAATTCTGCCACCATTCAATGGCAGTTTTGGGTACACAAGAAATATAGAATCAGGCCCCATTTTCTGCACTAAGAGCTAATCAGCCACCAAACGGATTTTGGAAAAAAATGCCCTTTCAGTGATCATGGAAAAGATATACAATTGTATTTAATCTATGTACATATTCATAAGAGAACAACTTCCTCCCAACCCCCCTCTTGTGGCTGCAGTGGTTCTGCAACATCCTGCCTCTGTTTCCCCTTCTGTTCAAGACCCCTTTAAAAGTTCACACAGTCTAGATATTCAAATATTCCCTTCCTGGGCTCAAAGGCTATGTCTACACTGGCACAGTTAAGTCGACTTAGTTAAGTAGACCTAACAGAGTGGCAATACTTTAAGTCAACTTAAGTCGACATTGTTAAGATGACTTAATGACTTTAAGTAGACTTAATAAGGTCGACTTAGCACTAATCCCCGTCCACACTGGCTTTAAATTGACTTAAGAAGTCGACTTAAGGCTTAAATCAACCTCAGAGGAGGTGTTATTAAGTCGACTTAAGCTCTTAAACTCTTGAGGAAGGGCTTAAGTCAACTTAATAAAAGCCCAGTGTGGACACGGCTTTGTTTAGGTCGACTTAAGCCTCCTTAAGTCGACATAACTTGCCAGTGTAGACGTACCCAAAGTTATTATATTCTGCACACAGTATTTCCAAATAGAACTCAAACCTTGAGCCTTCACCCTAGTTTCAACTGCACCCAGTCTCTCCTTCCTAAGGGACTATACCTCTCTTTCAAGTTTCTTTTTTTCATTTAAATTCCAATTGGGGCAAAGTCCCTCCTCTCTAATAGTCTATCTTCCTGCTCTCCTACCACTTCTTGCCTGGAATCTGCTCTGCTCTACAGACCTCTTTCCTCGTTTCCTACAAACTCAGCTCCGCGCAGGAGCCATCTTACTCTCTACAATGTCTGCAACCATCTGACAACACCCACCTGCCATACCTTCTGTTTCCAGGCCTCTTCCTTATCTAGCACAGGCCTAATTGCCCCCACTTGGAGAGAGCGTTGGCTATGTCACAGGCAGATATGGATGTAGCTCACTTTAAAGACATCGGCCACCCTGTGGCAGTATTTAATATATAGCTCCAGTAACTCCAAAACGGGCAAACTAGTTTGCTGGAAATTTTTCACGCCAACATTTCTCCCTGAAAATTCTTATTTGACAAATATCGGACCAGCCCCTGCAACAGACTGAGCACCTCACAGGAAGCTTGCAAAACTTGGCAGAGTTGGGCTGTTTGCCTGGAGCAACTCACATGATGAATCATTATAACAACACCTGACCTTGACCTGTGGCAAAATTTTGACAACTTTTCTTAACACCATTCTTAAAAACCCTTCTTCACATGAGGAGGATTGGGTTCTTAATCATGGGAGTCTAATTCAGAGTCCGCTGAAGTCAGTAGAAATCTTTCCACTGGCTTTAATGGGCTTTGGACCATGCCCTGGAAAATCTTCATAATGTAATTAGACTCCTTTGGTGATCCTACAGCAACCCTTTGTAGTGACTATACAGAGAGAACACTTAATAAGCTTTTCCTGTTTTGTAACATTTTATTGGTTTCAGGGAATTCCCTATAGATATAATGGGAAAATGTTGCTAGAATCAGTAACTGTTTCAAAATGCTAGACTCAGTGTAAAGACCCCACTTGTATATCTGTGGAGACATTTGTGCCTAGTAAATTTTTAGTAATGTAGGTTATCGGATAATATGCTTGCTTGAGGGTACATAGATTCAATAATGCTACAACATAATTTGGCTATTACTTCAATAATTACATACTGCATAGTTGAAGTCTATCCTTTACTAAGCAAAATTATGCCATACACTTTAAAGCATGACCTCATTATTATAATTTTCCTTCACCTCTAAATATGCTGATCATTTTTTTAAACAACAATACATTGACAGTGAAAGTGGCTAGAAAGTTCTAACGGCATAACAGACACAGCACAAGCAATGCCAATTGTCATGTGAACCTCAGACTGGAATGGATTGAAACCACTGGCATTATGCACATGGGTCAGTGAACAGCTGCAAGATGATGAAGACTATTTATTGTAACTGACCAGGACAAACCATTATCTAAAGGCCACACTCTCCTCATCTAATTACCAGTCCCCTGAGCCTCCAGATCATAGTTTTAACATTTTAATATTACCAACTGAAAACTTACACTTTATTCAAGTGTAACATTGAGAAAACTTACTATATTGTTTGGAAGCCAGTGTACATAATATTGAAAGTCAGACAATATGATCTAGGGTACAAGGTAACATGACCTACTGTATAGAACTCTAGACTGAGAGCCTGTGTTTTATTTCCATCTTTGCCTCTGACCTGCAATGTGATGTTAGGCAAATCAATTTACCTCTTTCTGTGTCCTTGGTTTCCCTCTTACCTTTTTGTCTATCTTGTTTATTTAGACTGAATGCTTTTCAGGCCAGGAACTGTTTTTCACTACACTATGTTTGTCTAGTGTCTACTATTATGGGGCTGAAGCCACTAGGCGCTATAATAATGATTCTGTTAAAGGGTGTGCCCATATCAGACCTCCTCCAAATGTTATTAGCCAGCCAGCAAATTCAAAGCAGTTAAAGGGCTATCAGTTACCCTAGTTCTACTCATGCGGTTTCAACTGACCTCTACTGAGGCCAAGTCTGCACTGATGGCAGCAAATTTGCCGTGTCAGTTTAATCTTTCCCATTCGATTGAGTGGGTCAGTGAAGATCCATTCAATTAATTAGGAAGTCAACCCGTTAAGTCTACCCCTTGAAAAAGAGTAGTGCTAAGTCGAAGGGAGGGCATCTTCCTTCAACTCAGCGCAGTAGCGCCGCTACAGTAAGTAGGCATTAGGCAGTCGAATGGAGATACGAAAGTTATTTTATGTAGCTTGTGTATATTCTTTTGATTAGGACAGAAACTGTGTTAAGTGTAGACCAGGCCAAAAGTTCTATGAAAAGATCATGGGAAGAGCTGGATAGAAAATTTGGAAGATTCAACATTTTGATGGAATATGAGCAACCCTTTCCTTCAGTATTTTTGCTGAACATTTTATCCCCATTTTTCGACCAGCTATAATGGTGAATAATACTTTGTAACAGTGATAACTTGGAATTTTTATGCAAATTATCAGATCTGACCACGGAGGTATTAACAGTGGTAAACATGTGGTGAGTTTCTTAATAGACTAGCTGGAAATCAGCCAGTAGCAACAATATCTGGCAAAGTCTCAAGTGCAGCTGTGAATGATTTCTCAGCAAGTTAGCGGCATTATAGTAGCAAACTTTTAACTTTTGTATGTGCTTTTCTTTGAAAACAGCTTCCAAGCCAAACAGAAAAAGAACAGCAATGTGATTTACGATTTATGTCACCTTTATATTTCTAAAAACAAAAGAATGGTGTACTTCATTCCTAACTAGGTGAACGTACTAAACTTCAAAAAGTTCAGTAGACAGATGCTCTCACTTCTTGCCCAAACTGATCCCTAGAGTAGGCACATCGGACCTGATTTATTATTGCTCTGAACTGGGATAGCAATTTACACCATTACAAAATGTTACCAAATCAAATAAACAGCAGTTTATCCTTACTTTAAACACATTTTGCACTCATGTACAAGGCCAGATGAATTGTGGGGAAACAGAAACTTATATTTAGGGTCTTCTGAGATTCATTAGCAACCTCCCCCCTCCAAAACAACCCCCTCCTCCAACACACACACACACACACATGCACAAACACATAAATCCTTTAGGCCAATCTAAAGAGGGAAAAGTCAGCCCAGTATGCATTGTGGTGGGGAAAAAATACCTACTGTGCAGTAGAAGATAGCAGAGCTGGCAGAGAACTCATGTAGAGTTTCATAGTGATGCCATTCAAGTCAATGGAAAAGCTTCCATTGAATTGAATGATGTAGTATCAAGACCTAAATAAGTTTTGCCTTGAATTGATCTAGAAGGAGAGAAAAAACGAAATTAAGGGTCTCTCATGCCTTTTGGAAAAGTCTGTCATTCTAGCAGCACAGAAAAATGTATGTCTCCAGGTGCAATTGAACATGTACCATGAGTCCTCTGAAAGTGTCCTGTTTTGAGGGTAGTTTTGTGTTTAAAAACATACTATCATTATTAGATTTATTGGCAATGTTAATAATGTACAGAGATGAATGTAGACTTAACACATGGACAAAAATGACTTTAAAAAATAACAGACTTTCCATTATGGGATTTTTTTAAATTAAATTACTAATTTCATGTATTTTTATTTTACTTCTAGAGCACAGTAGGTTTACACTCCCAAGTACAATGAGACATGACCTAGAACAAATTCCATTTTTGGTTATTACAGAGATTTTTAATTAGCATACAGAAGAGATTTGCTATTGACATGAAGCTTTAAGCTCCTGAAAACATAAAGGTATTATTTGCTTTCTTCTGACAGGAGGGAAGGAACAATTTGCCATCCATGAGAGAAGCAGTTTAATCTGCCATGATCCCATCCCACACTGTTTTTTGTGTATAAGTATATTTTACATGTTCAGTATTTCATACAGAAGTTGGATTTGTAATGTATACTTTTCTAGGGGGTTACTGAATTTAAAGGTAATTTCAGTAAATCATAGCCAAGTAAAAAGTTGCTTCTTTTGAATATCCTTTACCCTTTTGATTTCTATACTTGCCATCTAAATGGCTATGTATACACTTGTAATTTTAAGTTGACTTTAACTAAGTTGACTTAACTAAGTCGACTTAAAATCGACTTAGTTAAGTCGACTTAGTGCGTCTACATTTAAAATTAAAGTTGACTTAAAGGGGAACTTACAAAGTCGACCTACAGTGTCCACACTGGACGCTCTAGGTCGACTTCTAGGGGCTAGGGGGACCTTGGGCAGGTCCATAGTGGCGGGGGGGCACCCCTTGTGTACAGTGGGGCAAAGAGGGACAGGGACCCTGGCAGGGCATGAGGGCAGGGTGTGATGCTGTCTGGATTTAAGGAAGCATTTATGATATTATTTTCTATTCATGTCTCATATATGCCATAATCCATAGGAACTATGTCATGTTTGGTATCAATAGAAAGGTAGTAATTTGCTGGGAATGATTATATAGTTTATGTCTAGGAATTGTATTTGGATTAGAAGTTAGGAATTTGGTGTTATATCTATACTTTAACTTGTGTGATTTTGTGGGAACGTCCAAGACAGGATGTCTAAAACCATAGTCTCCTTAATGTTAAGGAATCTTCCAGGTGCAATGGGCCCAGAGAGTAACCTGATGAGCCATTAAGGACACAATGGTTGTATTCCTTATGTCCTTAATGGCTCATCAGGTTACTCCCTGGGCCCATTGTAGCTGGAAGCTTCCTTAACATTAAGGAGACAATGGTTTTAGACAGCCTGTCTCGGGCGTTCCCACAAAATCACACAAGTTAAAGTATAGAAATAACACCAAATTCCTAACTTCTAATCCAAATACAATTCCTAGACATAAACTATATATTCACTCCCAGCAAATTAGTAGTGTAGTGTAGATGCATGGTAAATTAAGTCGACTTAAGCAAGTGTAGTGTAGATGCATGGTAAATTAAGTCGACTTAAGCAAGCTTAAGTCGACTTAATTTACAAGTGTAGACGCAGCCAATGAGTCCTATCATGAAGATGAAAATAAACAAAAAAAAAGCCTTTTTTTGATAAATATAAATTCTTTCTAGAATAGTTCCAGAGAGGTAGCCATATTAGTCTAATTCACCAAAACAAAGGGTCCTGTGGTACTTTAAAAGACTAACAATTTTCAATTAACTTTAACATTTAATTAACATTTACATTAATTAACATTTAAAATCAACAATCTTTGTGGGATTCACCCACAAAAAATCATGCGATAAATAAAATTGTTAGTCTTTAAAATACTTGTTTCTTTCTAAAATGGTTACTTATATTTTGCTTTCAGCTATATAATTATAAAAGATTATAAATATATTTAGAAATAATAGTGATACAAATCTGGTAGAAACAAATATTTTGTTTTCTGAGGCTGTGCAGCTTTTCTGTGACATGATACTTACTATACAGCCATAAACAATTAAATGATTGTTTAGAAGCCCCTGACCTACATTGTACGGATCATCTCTGAAAAATGCTGTGAAAACACAGCTGTATCTCTTCTTGTCTAGATTCTGTTCCTGAGTGCATACACTGTGTATATCACCTTAAACACATCACATAGAGCAATGTCTCCAAAATCATTCCTAGGAGTTTTGCACAATAAGTATTATTTCTGTTGGGATTTTTGCTACCATGGGCTATGTCTACACTTGCACTGTTAAGTTGACTTTAACTAAGTCAACTTAACTAAGTCGACTTGGTTAAGTCGACTTAGTGTGTCTACACTTAAAATTAAAGTCGACTTAAAGGGGAACTTACAAAGTCGATCTAGAGTATCCACACTGGATGCTCTAGGTCGACTTTGTGGGGCTAGGGGGACCTCGGGTAGGTTCACGGTGGTGGTGGGGGCACCCCTTGTGTGCAATGGGGCAAAGGGGGACAGGGACCCTGGCAGGCCATGTGGACAGAGTGTGACGCTGTCTGGATTTAGGAAGCATTTATGATATTATTTTCAATGGATATCTCATAAATGCTCTATAATCCATAGGAACTATGTCATGTTTGGTATCAATAGAAAGGTAGTAATTAGCTGGGAATGATTATATAGTTTATGTCTAGGAATTCTATTGAGATTAGAAGTTAGAATTTGGTGTTATATCCATACTTTAACTTATGTTAAAACCATTGTGTCCTTAATGTTTAAGAATGTGCCAGGACAATAGTCCCAGGGAGTTACCTGATGAGCCATTAAAGACATAAGGAATACAACCATTGTGTCCTAATAGCTCATCAGGGAGGGCATTAGTGTAGTCCTGGGGTAGCCCTAAGTCGACTTAGGGCTACCCCAGGGCTACACTGTCTTAATTCGACTTTAAAAAGTCGAATTAAGCCTTAGGTCGAGTAGAAAGGTGGTTTAATAAAGTCGACTTAATTTTCATTAAGTCGACTTTATTTTGCTTAAGTCGACTTAAGCAAAGTGTAGTGTAGGCGC
Source organism: Pelusios castaneus (assembly GCA_007922175.1). Taxonomy (NCBI): domain Eukaryota; kingdom Metazoa; phylum Chordata; order Testudines; family Pelomedusidae; genus Pelusios; species Pelusios castaneus. The sequence continues at coordinate 3,539,137 of ML685796.1, forward strand.
AGGGCCAATTAAGTCGATTTAAGCCAAGCTTAAGTCGACTTAATTTACCAGTGTAGACGCAGCCATTGTGCTTAACTATTCCTGGTTTTCCATGGATGATGTGAAGTCATTTCCAGGGATAGAAGAAAATGCTCATCAGGTTGAATACACTAGACAAAATAACTTCAATGATATAATAACACACTTAGACAGATATAATTCTGTTTTCACTAACAATGAAGTAAATCAAGAGTGAATAACAACTACTCTAAAGTCAGTGGAATTACACAGGTGTAGAACTAAAACTGGCATAAATGGAATCAGAGTCAAGACCTATGCTTCATACCAAATGCATTTTTTAACATTTAAATGATACAATTAGTGTTTCGTGTGTTACCTCAAAGGTCATCTATATCTTTCTTACACTAATCATCTTCTTTCCAAATGATTCCTGGGACGATATTGCTAAGACATATCGAAAGTATTGATCTACCTAAAAACAAAAAAAACCTGTATATATTCTAGATGGTCTGAAGATATTTTAAACATTCCATTGGGGAAAAAATATATAAATTACCGTAAGTCACAAGATGAAATAAAATGGGAATCTGTCCAGGAAACTGACTCTGTGAAAAGTAAGTAGGTGTATTTATAGACTTTTGAACTCAAAGTTGCTCCCCAGTTCTATAGACTGGAAATTAGAATGTTTAATGTAGGCTTTCAAAATAAGAAGATCCTACGAGATACAGTCAACTGGAACAAATTTACAAGCTGCATGTTACTAGGCCAAATACTAAAAATACGATAAAGAATACAACATTGGTATTATTTTGCTTCCTTTACACAAGTGGACTGAAAGGAATGTTATTTAGAAAAGGCTTTCATAAGCATTTCATTTGTAATACTAAGTGATGTATTTATAGCAATTTTTATCCCAATAGATCTCAAAAGACAGCACAACTGTGGGCTAGAATACCCCTACCACAGTGAAACCCAGCAGAAGGAAGGAAGAGGACACAAAAATCTCTGGGTCATATCATGCAATCTTTTTTTTTTTTCCAGCAGAAATCCCCACTGAAATGAAAAAGACATGCCAGTTAAAAATCAGATATACTCACCACAAGGTTCCCCTAATGCAGGGGTGGGTGAAATATAGCCTGCCACCTCTGGCCTGCTCTCCCCTGCCTCCTTCTGCCCCCACCCAGCCAGTACTTCATCCCTCTGGGGCTGGGGCCAGAGCCGGCACTGCACTGCTCTAGGGCTGAGGCCAGCACTGCACCTCCCCTTCCACCCCCCTCCAGCCAGTGCTGCAGTGCTCCAGGATGGGCACTGCGGCACTCTGGGACAGGGCCAGTGCTACCGTTGCCCTGCCTCCTTACATTCCTCCCCACTACCCCAGCTGGCTTTCCCTCATCCCCAGGCCAGCTGCCTCCCCTATCAGCTCCCCCCAATTCCTCCCCCACTGACTCTCCCTCCCTACTATATCCCCCACCCCCAGCTCACCTCTGGTCCCTCCCCCCATCTCCACTCCAGCCCCAGGCCGACGCTCCGCCGCCATCACCTGCCCCCCTCTAAATATTATTGCCCGCCCCTGCCCTACCGGGAGCATCCTTCAAATTACTCTTTCATAGAATCATAGGGATGGAAGGGACCTCACGAGGTCATCTAGTCCACCCCCTGCTAAAAAGCAGGACCACTCCCACTAAATCACCCCAGCCAGGGTTTTGTCTAACCGGGCCTTAAAAATCTCCAAAGATGGAGATTCTACCACCTCCCTAGGTAGCCCATTCCAATGCTTCACCACCCTCCCAGTCAGAAAGTTTTTCCTAATACCCAACCTTGACCTTCCCAGCTGTAATTTGAAACCATTGCCCCTTATTCTGTCCTCTGCTACCATCGAGAACAGCCTCGCTCCCTCCTCTTTGGAGCACCCCTTCAAGTAGTTGAAGGTTGCTATCAAATCTCCCCTCAGTCTTCTCTTCTGTAGACTAAATAATCCTAGTTCCTTCAGGCTCTCCTCATAAGTCATGTGCCCCAGCCCCCTAATCATTTTTGTTGCCCTCTGCTGGACTCTTTCTAATTTGTCCACATCCTTTCTGTAGTGGGGAGCCCAAAACTGGACACAGTATTCCAGATGTGGCCTGACCAATGTCGAATAGAGGGGAATTATCACATCCCACGATCTGCTGGCAATACTCCTACTGATGCAGCCTAATATGCCATTGGCCTTTTTGGCAACAAGAGCACACTGTTGACTCATATTCATCTTCCCGTCCACCATAACCCCCAGGTCCTTTTCTATAGCGCTACTACTTAGCCGATCGGTCCCCAGCCTGTAGCAGTGCATGGGATTTTTTTGTCCTAAGTGCAGGACTTTGCACTTGTCTTTGTTGAACCTCATGAGGTTTCTTTCGGCCCAGTGTTCCAATTTATCCAAGTCCCTCTGGATCCTGTCCCTGCCCTCCAGAGTATCTACCATTCCCCCCAACTTGGTGTCATCCGCGAACTTACTAAGCACTCAGTCTATCCCATCATCAAGATCATTAATGAAGATGATGAACGGAACAGGCCCCAGGACCGACCCCTGGGGCACTGCACTCATTACCAGTTGCTAACTAGAGATCGAGCCATTGATTCCTACCCACTGAGCCCGTCGATCTAGCCAGTTTTCTATCCACTTTACGGTCCACCCGTCCAACCCATACTTCCTTAACTTGCCGACGAGAATGCTGTGGGAAACCATGTCAAAAGCCTTGCTAAAGTCCAGGCAAATCACGTCAACGGCTATTCCCGCATCCACAAATCCAGTCATCTCATCATAGAAGGAAATCAGTTTGACTTCAGCCAACTCCCTCAGCACTCTCAGATGCAGTTCATCCGGCCCCATGGACTTGTGCACATCCAACTTCTTTAAGTAGTCCCTAACCTGACTTTCCATCACCGAGGGCCGCTCTTTTCTCCATTCCTCATTACCCCGTGTAGTAGCCTGGGAGCTGGCCCTCCCTGTGAAGACTGAAGTAAAAAAAGCATTGAGTACTTCAGCCTTTTCCGCATCATCCACCATCAACTGTGATGATTTTGAGGGAAAAGGAGATATGGCTTTCCAACCCTACAGATTTTATGGAAGGTTATATCCAGACCCACAGAGAGTCAACCCCTTAATACTACTGATTTGTTATATCAACAGAATGACTTTGCTCTTAATTACTGTTAATTAATCTTTTGAATAATATGAATGAAAGAGTTTCATTTAGGTATTTAGTTCACTATCAATTAGTGTCACTTAAGCCACTGTTCGAAAGAAAACCCATTAAATGTTAAAAGAGATAATGGAAAATAATTAATTCATCTATTGGCCTTTCACTAATGAAGATTTCATCCTGAATTATCTTTCAAACACAAATGAAGTCAGTTTAGACACATCTCTTTTACACACTTCTGACTTTTCTAGAACCATTATGAGCCTGACTGAATCATTATTATGTTTGTCTTCTGTAGTATGGAAACCCACACAATTCTAAGAGTCTCATAAAAAATCAATTTTCCACAACTTTTTGCAGATCACTGGAGTTAATTATATTAATTATACTAAGACTGGACATATTTTGTTTTTATTAAGTCTGATAGGATCCAAAATAAATATGGATAATCAGCCTAATCTATAGATAAAAGAGTTTATTCTTTCATCAATGTGCACTGGTAGGAGACAATAAAGAATGATTAACATATGTACATAGTGCCTTTGATCTTTAAAAAAGCTTTTACTCACTATTTGCCCATACCTTGAATAATGAGTTCTGGTTGCCCTATCTCAAAAAAGAAATATTTGAATTGGAAAAGGTCCAGAGAAAGGCAACAAAAATTATTAGAACTATGGGACAGTTTTCATATGAAGAGAGTTTAAAAAAAACAAAAAACCTAGGACTGTTCATCTTAAAAAGGATGACTACAGGGGATATGACACAGGTTTCTAAAACTAAGGTTCATCCAATGAAATTACCAGGCTGCAGGTTTAAAACAAACAAAAGCAAGAACTTCTTCATACAATGCACACTCAATCTGTGAAATGTATTGCCATGAGATGTTGTGAAAGCCAGAGTATTACTGGGTTCAAAAATGAATAAGATAAGTCCAAGGAGGATGGGTCTATCAATTGGACAAGCTGGTCAGAGACACAACTCCATGCTCAGGGCGTCCCAAAGCCTCCAACTTCCAGAAGCTGGGACTGTACAACAGATGATTGCCCTGTTCTGTTCGTTCTCTATGAAGAATCCAGCACTGCCACTGTCAGAGACAAGAAACTGGGCTAGATGGATCATTGGTCTGACCCACTCTGGTGTTTTTTATGGTCTATAGAAAAATATCCTTCAGCTACATGGGTGTATGGACACAAAAGGTTGATGATAGGAAGCATAGAACGTTTTCCCTAGAGCTGAACAAAACACTAAGCAAAGAAAATATCACACTGTCCAGGGCTCAAAAAATCAGTGGTGGGATTCTGCTAAGCTTCACCCATTCATAACTTCTAAATGAGATGCCACTAACAGCTGATTGTGCAAAGCTTCATATTATTTATTTATTTATTTATTTATTTATTTATTTTATATTATTATTATTATTCAGGCCCCATTGTGCATATACAAACATATATGACATTTGGTACCTGCCCTAAAGGGACATATATAGCATTTGGGTCACTGCCTCCTATATGTTTTTATCACCAGTGAAATGGTTAAAATCTAAATACATAAACTGTTCTCAGTAGTGTTGACAAGTTCCAAAGCGGTAGCCATGTTAATCTAGGTCAGCAAAACAAACAAGGAGTCCTGTGGCACTTTTAAAGACTAACAAATATATTTATCACATGGGCTTTCGTGGGAGAAAATCCCACTTCATCAGACACTTTGAAGATGGAGAACTTACAGAATGGGAGGAAATTAAATGCAGGGAAATGTATGATGCAGGATCAGGTCAGGCTGTAACAGCAAATCAAAATAGGTGTTAGGATTCAAACACTGGGAAACAGCATATAGAGAAAGGTGAGATCAAATCATCTGTAGTAATGAGAAAAAAATCCATAGTCCCAGTTTAACCCTAAGGCAACAGAGTCGAATTTATAAGTTCCAATTCTGCAGTTTCTTTTTGAAGATGAGATTTGTTATTCAATTGTTTGAGCACAGTTATTAACAAGTTGCCAATGGAGTGAGCAGGGAGATTGAAGCGTTCCCCTATTGGTTTTTGAATGTTGTGATTTCTGATGTCAGACTTGTATCCATTTATTCTTTTGTGCAGAGACTGTCCTCTTTGCCCAATATCTAAGGCAGAGGAGCATTTCCGGTACATGATGGCATAAATCAGATTGGTGGACGGGCAGGTGAATGAGCCCTTGATGGAGCAGGTGGCTTGATTAGATCCTGTGACGGTGTCTTTTGTATAGATATGTCGGCAAAGTTGGCATTGTGGTTTGTTGTGGGGATATATTCTTGCTTTAATGTTTCTGTTATTTGGTCTGTAGTTGCTGGTGAGTATCTCTAAGGTTGGGGGGCTGTCTGTAAGCTAGGAGAGGTCTGTCTCCCAAGACTTGAAAGAGTGAGGGATCGTTGTGTAGAATAGGCTGTAGAGGTATAACTTGGGGGTTGTAGGTGATGACCAGTGGCGTTCTGTTGTTTTCTTTCTTGGGCTTCTCCTGTAGTAGTTGATTTCTGGGTACCTGTCTAGCTCTGTCAATCTGTTTCTTCACTTCTGCATGTGGGTATTGTAGTTTTAAGAATGCTTCATAGAGTTCCTGAAGGTGTCTGTCTCTGTCCGAAGGATCAGAGCAAATGCGGTTATATCTTAGGGCTTGACTATAGACAATGGATCGTGTGATATCTCTGGGATGAAAGCTTGAGCGATGTATAGCAATATAGTACGTTTTCGCTTTAGGGTAGTGTTTATGTGTCCATCTCTAATTTGCACTGTAGTGTTCAGAAAGTGGATCTCCTATGTGGAGTGTTCCAGGCTAAGTTTGATTGTGGAGTGGAAATTGTTGAAATCTCTGTGGAAATCTTCAAGGGCATCCTTATCATGGGTCTAGATGATGAAGATATCATCGATGTAGCATAAGTAAAGTAGAGATACTTTGGCATGAGATGTGAGGAAGCGTTGTTCTAAGTCGGCCATAAAGATGTTGGCATATTGTGGGGCCATGAGGGTACCCATAGCAGTGCCGCTGACTTGAAGGTATAAACTATCTTCAAATCTTAAATGGCTGTGGGTGAGTACAAAGTTACAAAGTTCAGCCACAAGGTTTGCTGTGGCAACACCTGGGACGGTTCTTCTAATGGCTTCTAATCCGTCTTTGAGTGGGATGTTGGGGTAAAGAGCCTCTACATCCAATAGAGCCACATAGCAAAAATGGCACCCTGGGTGAACCCCCACACACTGTCTGGGCTGTCCAATCCCTGATCATCTCCAAGCCCCGCTGCCTCTCCCTTCTTCTCCTCCTAGTGCTTACATTGTATTGAAAGAGGTGCTGAGGCCCAGCCCCAGCACAAATTAAGCACTGGCGAGGCCAGGAGTGGGCAAACTATGGCCCACAGGCCACATGCAGCCCATCTAACCTTTTCATTAGGCCATCCAGCTCAACCAGTGGTACGCAAGCTCCATTCAGGTGGTCTGCAGAAAGGTTGCAGAATAAGCTCTGTGATGTTGATGTTTCCTCTCCCAGCCCCACCATTTCCCCTGCCCCTCTCCCACCATGTGGACCCAGCAGCACCTTGATAGGAACCGCTTCTGGCCCCAAGCAGTGCCGTGTGATGGCCACTCCTCCCACACAGCCCCACTCCTCCCACCCCTGCCCCTCTGTATAGGCGGCCAAACAATCTCTATACCCAGATATGGCCCTCAGGCCAAAAAGTTTGCCCATTCTTGGGCTAAGCGGCCAGTTCTGGCCAGGCACCCTGCTCTGAAAGCAACACTGACCCCAGCAAGAGCGCAGAAGTAAGGATGGCATCATATATGGTGTATTGCCATCTTTACTTTTGTACTGCTGCTGCGGCTTGTGCTGCCTGGCAGTCAGCCCGTGGCCCAAGGTGGGCTGTGCTGTTGCCTAGGGACTGCATCTTGACGGAGCCCACAGACATCCCACAGCCCCCTGGCCACTCCTGGCTCACCGGGGGCACCATTTCAGATTTTGGTTTGGTGTGAGAGAGTGTGTGTGTTGAGGGGAAGAGAGTGTGCACGCATGCGCTTGGGAAACGTCATTTCTTTAAGCAGAGCACTCAGGAACTTGAACGCTTTTTTAGCCAGCAGCAGCTGCTGTCAGCAACACTCACTCCTGAGCCAGAAGCAGACAGGCTCCACCTGTTCCACATCCCAGCTCAGCTGTGACTGTGTACGAGGGCGGGGAGAGAGGAGGCGATGAGAATAGTCCGATATCAGCCCCCCAATCCTTGCTCTGTACAGCAGACAGGAGACAGGCTTCCCATCCAGGTTAACTGACATTGCTAACATAGATATAGATATGTCTAAAACCATAGAAACTAGAAGGGACCGTGAGAGGTCATCAAGTCCAGTCCCCACTCATGGCAGGACCAAGTACCATCTTAAACCATCCCTGACAGGTGTTTGTCTAATCTGCTCTTAAAAATTTCCAATGATGGAGATTCCACAACCTCCCTAGGCAACTTATTCCAGTGGTTAATCACCCTGACAATTAGGAATTCTTTCCTAATGTCCAACCTAAACCTCCCTTGCCATAATTTAAGCCCATTGCTTCTTGTCCTATCATCGGCAGTTAAGGAGAACAATTTTTCTCCCTCCTCCTTGTGACAAGCTTTTAGGTATTTGAAAACTGTTATCATGTCCCCTCTCAGTCTCCTCTTTTCCAGACTAAACAAACCAGCTCTTTCAATCTTATATAATCACACAAAAGGCTATATTACAAAATTATTAATAAGGTTGCAAAGTCAAAAACTCCAAAATTAGGAAATACTAGAATTAGGAAACTGTGCAACTTTAATCCAGCTCCCTTCTACATATGAATTATAACACTGTCTTATTACATGATCACATGTTATTTTTTTATAGGATTCCTATTTTTTCCATTCAGGGGCACAAGAAAGAGGGTGCTCAATCACTGAGTAGATAGTCAGTATCTTGCTTTTTCCACACAGCTCAATGTGTGGCTCAAGCCTTATTTTTTTCACAACATTCAAATTCTGCTTTGAATAAAGTATTCTATGGGTCGGCATTATAATATATGTGTGTTTCCCAAACATTAATTAATTTATCATCACAACACCCCACTTAAAAGGGAGGGAGTACTGTGCCCATTTCAAAAATGGGGAACTCTAATGCAAAGGTTAGAGTCAAAAGTTTCCACTAATTTTGGGTGTCCAATTTGGGATGTCTAGGCCCTGATTTTTAGAGTACATAGCTTTATATAGCACTTTATATGTTCAAAGCCCAGCTCCTGTTGACTTCAGTGGCAGCTGTGAATGCTCAGCATTTCTGCAAATCAGACACACAGGCAACCTTAATTCTGTCATTTCCTGACTTTTGAATGCTTGACTTTGAAACCTTAATAATGGGGGGGGGGGGTAAACACAGGCTTTGTGTGTTATTTCCTAGGCCGTTAAAAATTCAAACTGAAAGCAAAATGCTGGTTCATAATGTAAGAGTTTAAACTACACAGCTTTCCTTTTTCTTTTCTTTTTTCCCCCAGAACAACTTTAATATGGGTGGGGGCTTGATTTTCACAAGATTTGCAAATGCAGAAAATTGTGGGTTTTTCTGGAAAGCTCAGCCCTGGTCAACAAGGCACTAGTCTGAAATGAGCACACACAAAACATCAGATCAGTGTATTTATTTTGTAGGCTGTCACCTCTCAAACACTGCAGAATTATTTTATGATTTGTTCTGTTTATTGGAGCATAAAAACAAAGCACTTTTACTACACTAGAAATTCTCAGGAAATGATGTGACTTTCAAAAATACAATAGGTCCCATATATAATAACAAAAATTACAACAAAATATTCTTAAATAGAAAGCTTGTTAGAAGTTGCAACAATTATTTTATACAACTTTGTGCTACAGCAGCTTCAAATATAGACAACAGATCAGATTCTCTGAAAGTGGATCTTAAAAAGCATGGAGGATATTTTCAAAAGCACAAGTGGCCCCATTCCCAGTGAGTTTCAGTGCCTAAATTTTAATGGGAGTTATGTACCTAACCATCAGTTGTGGTTTTAAAATGTTCCCCAATGGTTACAACACTATGACACTTCTTGTTACAAGAACCTAGAAGCCGGAGGAAAGGAGGATGTAAACTGGATGAGTGTCCAGGAGGAGGGGAAAACTAGGACTCTATAACAAGATTGAGAACAAGGAGCTGGTGGGTGATGGTGTGGACTAGCAATGCAAGGGGGTGGCCCAGAAGCATGAGACTAGGACTTCCTGGGCAAGAAGACTGGGAGTGGGATGAGAAAACTTAATACAGAGTAAGACATGCTAGGTGGGATGTGATAAGGAACCAGAGTGGAGTAGAAACAGGCCTGGGATAGGAACAGGTTGGAAGGGAGTAGACAAAAGAAACCCAACTTGAGGGAGAATGGGTAGAGTTGTCTGTGCCCACTAGAGCACATTCTTCTCCAGAAACTGGAATGGAACTTAAGATTCCTGAGTCTCACTATCCCTCTGATGTCAACAAATGACTGTGAAACATACAGGCACCACCCTCATCTAGGAGATGACAACCTACTACAACTACCAATTACTCAATTAGTATAAGTAGCAAAGATCTGTGCAGGTCTTTTTATTACTGACCTTGGCACAAAAAGTGGGAATGTCCTAATAAAGTTTGCAGATGACACAAAGTTGGGAGGTAATGCCAATACAGAGAAGGATCAGGATATCATACAAGATCTGGATGACCCTGTAAACTGAAGCAATAGAAATAGGATGACATTTAATAGTAATAAGTGCAAGATCATACATTGAGGGACTAAGGACAAGAACTTTTGCTATAAGCTGGGGATGCATCAGTTGGAAGTGACAAAGGAAAAGAAGGACCTGGGTGCATTGGTTGATCACAGGATGACTATGAGCCTCCAATGGGATGTGGCCATGAAAAAAAAAGCTAATACAGTCCTAGGATGTATCAGGTGAGGTATCTCTAAAAGGAATAGGGAGGTGTTAGTACAAAATACAAGGCGCTGGTGAGACCTCATCTGGAATACTGTGTGCAGTTCTTATCTCCCATGATAAAGAAAGATCAATTTAAAGTTGAGCAGGTGCAGAGAATGGCTACTAGAATGAGCTGAAGAGAGGAAGACTCAAAGGCTATGTCTACAATTGCAAATTAAGTCGACTTAAGGAGGCTTAAGTCGACCTAAACAAAGCAGTGTCCACACTGGGCTTTTATTAAGTCCAATTAAGGGCTTTTTTAAGTCGATTTAATAGCTTCCCCTCTTTAGGGTAACTTAAGCCTTAAGTCGACTTCTTAAGTCGACTTAAAACTAGTGTGGACGGGGAATATCACTTATTAAGTCAAATTAAAGCCAATGTTGCTTCTTAAGTCAACTTAATAAGGTTGACTTTAAATCGACTTAAAGTCGACCTTATTAATTCGACTTAAGAGGCAACTTAACTTTTCTAGTGTAGACACAGTCAAAGAGCTTGGCTTGTTTAGCCTAATAAAAAGAAGGCTGATGGGAGATACAATTTCTCTCTATAAATACATCAGAGGGATAAATACCAGGGAGGGAGAAGAGTTACTTATGTTCACCACCAATGTGGACACAAGAACAAATGGACATAAACTGGCCATCAGGAAGTTTAGACTTGAAATTAGATGAAGGTTTCTAACCATCAAAGGAAGATTTCTAACCACCAGAAGTTCTGAAATAGCATTCTCAGGGGAGCAGTGGGGGCAAGAAATCTAGCTGGCTTCAATACTGAGCTTGATAAGTTTATGGAGGAAATGGTAAGATGGGACAGCCTAATTTGGCAATTAACTGATCTTTGACTACTAGTGGTAAATACGCCCCATGGCTTGTGACAAGATATTAGATGGGGTGGGTTCTGAGTTACTACAGGGAATCCTGTCCAGGCATCTGGCTGGTGAATCTTGCCCACATGCTTGGGGTTTAGCTCAGGGGTTCTCAACCCCGGGCCCGGGTGCCAAAAGTGGCCTGCGGGGCTTTTATAAGTGGCCCGCACTCTCCTGCCGTTGGATGGGAGCTGGGCTGCAGTGACCTGGTCCTGGCTCACGGCTGGGAGCTGGGCTGCAGCCACCCGCCTCCCTCCCTACCCCAGTGCTGGGCTCTCTCCAGACAGGGCCCCTGGTGAGGAGGGTGGGAGGCACTGGCCAGAAGTGCTGGAGAAAACCAGGCCAGGGCCATGGTCAAGAGGGTTGCTGCCCAAGTGAGGGCCAGCAGGGGCACCCCATCCTAGTCCCCGAACAGGATAGGACACCCTGGAGGGGAGGGACACAGACTGGGGATTGCTGCGCTGGGGCTGGTTCGGTCTGAGCGGTACCCGGCACTGCCCCCCGGAGGCTCACATCTGTCCGGGGCCGGGATTTTATCCAATATGCAGCATCAGCACTGGGGGAAGAGAGCTGGGCCCAGTCCCTTGGTGGCTCACCTGGGCCCAGCCAGCAGCAGGGGAGATTCTGGGTATTCATGGGCATCCAGCCCTTTAAAAAATTAAAAAATAAAAAAAAACTTTTTAAAATTTTTTTAAAATCCTTTTTGGCACAGGGGCCACAAATATAATTTTTACAATCCTGAAGGGCCACCAGTCTACATACTTAAAAATGTAAGTTAAATTTACTTAATTAAATTTCAATTAATTAATTAAAATTTTAGATTTAATTTATTAAATTTTAATTTAATTTTAATTAAATAGACTGGTGGCCCTTCAGGGTTGTAAAAATTATATTTGTGGCCCTTAAGCCAAAAAGGTTGGGATCCACTGGTTTAGCTGATTGCCATAACTGGGGACAGGAAGGAATTTTCCCCTATGGCAGATCAGCAGACACCCTGGGGGTGGTGATGTTTCATTTTCCTCTGCAGCATGGGACACGGATCACTTGCTGGTGGATTCTCTGTACCTTGAGGTCTTTAAACCATGATTTAAGGACTCTAATAGCTCAGGTACAGGTTAGGGGTCTATTACAGGAGTGGGTGGGTGAGGTTCTGTGACCTAGGGTGTGCAGGAGGTCAGAATGGATGATCTTAACGGTCTCTTTTGACCTTAAAATCTGAGTCAGTGAATCTAAGAGTAACAATCCTGATGTTGATCAGTGAGGTGTCAATATGATATCACATGATAGAATTCCTGGGGTTTTTTCAGTTTGCGTTTTTAAAAAAACTAGGACATTTCACACAAAAATATATTAAAAGATTATTATTAAGGTTGCAAAATCAAGTTCTCAAAGGTTAGGAAAATTCAGAATTAATGTACACATGCATGTGCAAGTGGGCTTTAATTCTCTCCCTTTGTGCAGTCTTTAATTACATGATCACATGCTATTTTTTCCACAGGTCCCTTGCTTCATTCAATGAACAAGATGGACCTGCTGGGGAATGAATTGATGTTATGTCATAAGGCAACTTGCCTATCAGACTCCTGGTCCATATTTTTTTTTTTTTTTGGCAGAAGTTGGAAGTCCAGTGAATGAGGCAAGAGATTTATATGAGAGAAAGGACAGTCTCATGGTTAAAACAGTAGAATGGTGCCCTCGGAATAATGATATTCTGTCCTTGTCTGTGACACAGAATGGGATATTAGCAAGTGAATACAACAAAACATTTTACAGGTGCTCATCAATGCCCCATTTGAGACACTGGAACATGATTTGCAGCAGTGCTGAGCATTCACAACAATAATGGAAGCCAATGAGAACTGTGCTTGAACACATTAAAAGTGGTATAATGTCAAGTACACGGAAAACTCTGACCCTAGGGGTCTCATATTTGGCACCCAAAATTAGTGGAAACTTCATACGTTCATCTCTCTCTGTCTCAACTCCCTATTGTAAAAAGGGATTGATATAACACCCTCACTCCCAAGAGTTTCATGAAGATACATGAATTAATGTTTGTGAGATACTCAGTTAATATAGTGATAAGCATCTCTGAAAAGCCTACGAGGAAATCAATAATTCCATCTTCAGGGCAGAATATGAATAATGTAAAGCTAATCAGGTTTGGGCCACACACCAAACAATAAGGAGAAAACAAAATATTGAAGACCTGCTCATTAGGCAAGCACCATCTGTCATGTACACTGAAGAAGGCAGGGGTCCTGTGGAAAAAACAGTACAAGCTCATATAATTAAAGACGGTATCATAATCACCAGGGAGGCTGAATAAAGGTTACACAGACAACCTTAACTCTGGCATTTCCTACTTTAACCTTAATAAGATTCATCTAGCTTAGCTCTGTGCATGCAATAAGTACTGCATTTTGACTTACTCTTTTCTGCTTATGCATTGGTGTACATGGGGAAAAAAAAAAGAATTTGTTGGGTTTTGCAGCTTATTCCTTAACTGGAGACATTTGTCTGAAGTGTTCACAACCATTCGTTGTTGAAATGATCATGTCAGTCATGAGCATTGATTGTTGTGACATAAGGGTGCCCTACCCCTAACCCCACCTACCTGCACAAAATCCATCAATGCTAGACATGCACATTGCACTTTTCACTAATATTCAAACCATAGGAGGAATGAAATTCCTCTTGAGGGCTCCCAGTCACAGCATAGAACCTCTGCAAGTCCCTCCAGTTAACACAGAGAAAACCTGCAAGATTGACCTACAGTCCAAATGCTCACTAAGCTCTTTGGGGTAGGACTGTCTTTTGTCTGGGTTTGTACAGCAACTAGCACAATGGAGTCTTGGGCCATCACTAAGCCACCTAGGTGCTACTACTACTACTACTACTACTAATAATAATAATACAACTCTTTGAAGCTTTTTCTTTTCTTTGCTGCTGTGTTCACAGGACTCCTATACACATTAATGAGAATTCTCCATTCTGATTGGTCGCAGATTAGACCCCTTTTATGTGGACTCTGTAATAAATAATGAATAGTCCATCTACTTTTCAATTCAAACTCCAGTTATATAATGAAGTAGCATTTTTTAGGATGCAACTCCAGGCAAAAACATCAGATATCAGAAGTTTTGGGGGCTTTACAAGTTAGCTGAGACACAGCACTGAAAATATGAGCTAATGGCTTTCTCTTGGTTCAATGGCAAAATGATAAGATCACCACAAAATACTTTGGCCATTCACATTAGGAAGTCTTTAAACATTTGTGGGAAGGAATGGGTTGGTTTAAATCTTAATTTGGGGCTAGTAGTGACTTGGATTACCATGCAAAGGACTATTAGATGAGGAAGAAAACTAATAAGCAGGTTACTAAGACCTTGTGTCTGGGCAAGCAAAGGCCATACACCCAATTAGTTTCCCATCACACAACAGGTTGGCAAAGAAGGGCAGGGAATGGCGGGAGCCTTGGCTCCATGCCAAACACTGAGCACTGCAGAAGCAAATTACTACCCCTCTCCACCCCAGAAGGGGAGCAGGGAGGGAACAGTATCACACCACCACTTGCCAAATACATATTACAGTCCAGGCTTGTTCTTAGATTTTCTTTTCTAGCAACCGTTTGAAGTCAGGATGGGCTTCAACATCTGGTCTATTCTTTCTGTATTCACCAGGTCATGGTTTTATGGAAGCCTCTAGCATAGAAACAGAAAGAAGACAGAGATTTCATTTGAATAGCTTTCTTTACCTCCAGGCAGCATTTGGCTAAATTTTGATAGCCAGATCTTTCAAGATCTGCCATATGGGAAGAGGATCACTTATTCTGCATTAATTTTACAGGAGCTCGTAAAAGATCTTCTGCTAGTAAAGAATTTTGCAGTGTAAACACACTGAATAAGACATTCAGAATCTCAAAGATTTTTTTTTTTTTAAATCTCACAAATTGAAAATGTCACATATTGAGGGTCAAGCCTGAGGCTTCCAAGGGCACATTTGATTTGTTTAAAGATACTCAGCTCAAAGTTTAACCACAGTGGTGGAAGTGAGGATAGACAATAATTTACATATTCCATTGCCACCAACTATCCCATATGGTTTTAGGACTGCTGAAACTCATGTGCACCTATTTAAAGGGTACATCCCTGTTCACTGACTAAGTTTGCTAAGTGGCTAAACCTTTACCACTGGAAAGAGGTGCCCGGAGTTTTTAAGTGTGCTGGCAATGTGACCCAGCTGTATGTGACATCTGTTCTGCAGGAAATTTCAGTGTATCCTTTTTATAAAATGTGCATATACTGTCTTTAATATGGCCTTTTACATGTAACAATGACAAAAATACAGAGTCTGAAATCTAATCTTCTTTTGAGCAGGGGAAGAACATACTAAAATCTCTAAATATTGGAAAAACCCTAAATGTCAGTTTAATTTAGCATGGAAAACCCTGGATGCATACTGGGAATCATTTGTCCCATATCCAGAGTCAATTTCTTCAGAAGCAATGACCTGAAAAAGTGTTTTTACAGTGGCAAGTGTGACACAAACTATGCAACTTATAGTAAGAAAAGGGAAATATTATTTAAGAACGTCCTTACTTTATTTTTAAGGACAATATGCTGCAGCAATGTCCATCCACCTTATGAAGACCTTCCCACATGTGAACAACACCTCTCCTCTCTCAAGACACACAGCTGAGTCCATATAAGGAAGGTGAGATGACTCCGTGACAAGAAATTATTGCGAAATCCCAAATTCTGAAATTTATGAAGAAGTAGAATTAACTTCCATAGGCTATATCTACACTAGCAATTTAGGTCAACTTAAGAATGCTTAAGTTGACTTAAATTACTCCATGTCCACACCGGGCTTTCATTAAGTCGACTTAAGGGCATCCTTAAGTCAACTTAATAACTACCGACTGTTAGGTCAACTTAAGGTCTAAGTCGACCTTATTAAGTCGACCTAACATGGTGTGGATGGCCTAGGTCGACTTAATTACTTAAGTCAACCTAGAGCTGGGGGAAGGGAGCCACTGACAGGTCTCTTCCCTGGGGCTTCCCTGTCCTGGGAGTCAACGGTGGCTGTCTTCCCTGGCTCTCCACAGACAGGGGAACCTCCAGAGATCCCCTGTCCGCAGAGCACCGGCGAAGACAGTCGCCAGCACTCCGCAGACAGGGGAACCTCTGGGGACCCCTGTCCGTGGAGCGCCAGCAGCTGTCTTCCCTGGCACTTTAAGTCGACCTTGTTAAGTTGACTTAACAGAAATGACAACTTTTTAAGTGTAGACATAGCCATAAATACTAAGGTGGGGAAACTGATGGTGGCTGTATAACTCAGGATTACATTCTGTCAAACAGATTACAGCCTTTCCATTCTTTCTCTGAGCTGCTTAACCTTTGATTTTTTTGTTTGGGACACATCATGTTGGTTCAGTAAAGCAAAGTTCCAGGGTTTCTCTGAATCTGGAGAAGAGAGTGTTATTTATTATTTGTTCCTTTGTAGTTGCAGGTCTATATTTAAAACCAAGGCATATTTCACTCAGACTATAATAGTAATGTCATCAGTTTGTAATCTAAATTTCACTAAAACCTAGTTAAGTTAATTCGTAAGTATAGTTTAGTGTGTCTTTGTAGAACACGTTCTATAAAAAAGCATGTTATGTTTTGAGTGTTTTATAGATGGATGAAAAAGGAGAAACAATTTTCCTAAGAGTTCCACTGTGAGTTATTTGCATGCCTCCTTTTTCAATAATCCAAAGTATGAGGCTGATGGTAGCTGAAAAGGAATGTTGAAGACTTGTTTGAAGGTCAGGAGTGGAAACAAATTGTAATTATGTCTATGTTTTGATGATAATGGTGGCAGCAAAATGTCACTCTTACAGCAGCATCAAAACCTCCTCAGTGATTTGCTCTTCTATTTCTACAGGCAAAGCTTCATTCAACGGCATATTTGATCTTGATGAATCAAAAAAAAAAAAAAACCCAAAAAAACCAACCGTGTTCTGCACACTCTGGCTATGTCTACACTGGCAAGTTAGTTTGAATTAAGGCGGCTTAATTCGAACTAACTAAAGCCATGGCTACACTAGGCTTTAGTTAGTTCAAATTAAGGGCTTCCTTAATTCGAACTAATAAGTTTGAATAGGGCTTTAGAAATAAGGCTTTAATTCAAACTAGCTAGTTCAAATTAGCCAATGTGGCCATGTTAGTTCAAACTAATTTCTTAGTTCAAATTAACCAGTCATTGAAATGAATGGGGATCACTGATTCGAACTAACTAAAATTAGTTTGAATTAGTTAGTTCGAACTAACTAATTCGAACTAATTTTAGCAAGTGTAGACATAGCCTCTGAGAGGACCACAAATCCTTTCAATATACTACTCAATAACTCTTCACATTTTATTTTAGAATTATCCATTTTCATTAGGTCAGTCCATTCAATCAATTTGTTTTCTGCCACTTCTCTCAAAGTTCAGTATAAGTTCATACACTGCACATTAACCACCAGTTTGCTTTACTGGTCAGTAGCTTTCACATCTACTTCAGAGTGAACAAGAAATCATCATGTCATCAGTCATCAAATCAACATGGAGAAAACTGAAGATTAAAAAGCAAGATGAAATGGGCAGTTGATACAAAATCGTGTTATCAGGTGCTCTGTTCACCACGCAGAAGTCCTTAGCTTCTAGCAAATCCATTCCCACTAACAATCCAGAACACCACTTTCTTCAACATCCAAAGATAACTGAAGCCAACAGGTAGCTATAGAACTCTTCATCCACCAGTGATTACACCATTGTAGATCTCTGTTCTGTATCACTTTTATCGTTTCCTAAAGGCTTAACAGATAAAGCAAAACTTTCTGTGAGTCTGCCTACTCATGTACAGTAAAAGATCCAACCTGTTCTGCTACCTATTTATGTTAAGTACTGTATTTCTCAAGCAACTTTCATTGTAGAGTATCACACACACAAACTGATGGCATGTTTCCGACAGCCCCTATCTTGCGCTCTACATTAGTATAATCACTATAGTCTATTCCAGTGAGATAGAAGTGTTTGTCCACTAGTTAGTGCTACTCAGTGCTGCACTATATTTTAATATCAACCTTACTGGATTTTATGCAGCTTTGCATAAAGAGACATGTCTGATATTGATTTAGTCTGTCTCGTTCCCACAGATCACACTTCACCTTGCTATTCTACACCATATGTGAGGTATTGTGGTATTGCAGGGGCTGTGTGGTGGTAAGAATCCATCCAACTAAGCTATCTTCTTCTTGGGTTTGGAGGTAAATCCTGGGTCAGCATGGCGTGCTGGAGCAAGACAGCCAATGTGGTTGGTTGAAGAATGGGATGGGGAGCCAGGGTATTCCGAGATTTCTAAGCAGAGCTCTGCCATTGACTCTTGTGTGGTCTTGGCACAATATTTATCCTCGCTTTGTGTCTGTTTCTCCAAATCATAAAATGAGCGTGATAATCCTCATCTATATACCTTGCAAAGGTACTGTGAGGATTAATTATATAATATTTGTGTGGCATTTAAGGTATAAAACACATTATGTAGGCTAAGTCTTATAAACAGACTGCCACTGCCTGCAGCACGTTCATGTGTTAGGGTGCTAGGCTCCATGGCTTCCCAGATGGATCAATCTCAAGGGTCAGCTCTTTTCAGTGGATATTATGGGCAAAAGGGCTGTAATTTCCAAAGATGTATTTTGCAAGATCTAAAGGGCTTATATATGACTGCTCCTTTTTATAATACTGCTTGTATTCATAGATTATAAACCCAGAGGAAATACTCTGATCATCCAGCCTGGCTTCCTGGACAGCATAGGCCACAGAATTCCCTGAATTTGAGTCAGATTTTACCCCAGTTTCACAGCTAAGACGCTCTTAACTTAAACTGCTATAAGTGAAATCAGAATGAGGCCTTCAGAGTGCAAGAAGGCAGAGCATGGCCCTGTCTTCAGGTATATTATGCAAGAAAAAAATTAACTCTTAGCAAACTTACAGCAAAACAAAACAAAAACTTTTTTATGTGGCTCACAACAGATAACAAAATGCAGTGTTTGGTAGTGTAGCCATATTAATCTAAAATAAAATTACCCAAAATATCCACAGTTATCTACAAAGAGATAAGGAAATAAAGCCTCAAAAATAAATTAAAATAATATCAAGGAAATTAGGGTTCCAGTTGGAAGAATTGTACCCCTAAATAATTGAGATAAACCTAAGCAAAATTACATTGCTCATTTAAAATAATACATTGTGCCCATGTATTACATACTGTTTTTCATCTGCTTTTCTAAGGTCCAGCATTACCACTAAGCCCAAAGCTAAAGAAGAAACTTCTTATAAGGCAAACTTAAAACTCTATCATGCATTTATGAATACAAAATATTTCATGTATTTTAGCCTTTTTATTATGATTTTGGCTAAATATCAGAGGTTCTGCATTTGTGTTAAACATAGGTTTGTTCCTCACAACCCAACCTATTCTTCTTTCATGTGAGCAGTGAAATCATCATTCTCTGTTTTTGACATAATAATTATTTCCTTGGAAACAGACTAAGATTTTTCTTTCCCTGGAGGATCAAGCAGAACGAACTCGGCTCAAGAAAGCAATAATATCATCTTTGATAATATGGTAATATACAGGAAAATACTACCCATTTTACACAGTGTTTCTTTTTCTTGTATAAACTTTTTACGTTCAGTCCAGTCTGAAAGTTACTTATTAATGTCAGACAAACAAACAAGGAGTCCTGTGGCTCTTATAAAGACTAATTTGTTAGTCTTTATAAGTGCCACAGGACTCCTTGTTTGTTTGGCTGACCTAGACTAACATGGCTACCCCTTTGGAACTTATTAATGTCAGTTTTATATAGTATTTTGAGTTTAATTAAAAAGGTGTAAGCTACAAATTTCACTTGAATTCCTTCAGGAATTTGCGAGAAATTTAACTGTTGTGCTTAAACAATGCATAAACAATGTCTATTCTCTTATCCATGAGTCAAAATGGGACTAACTACAGGGTCCAAGAGAAGCAGAAGTCATTTTCAAACTCTGGGGTACCTCCACTGAAATCAGTGGAGGGAGAATGAGTCAGACCCTCAACTAGGGTGACCAAATGTCCTGATTTTATAGGGGCAGTCCCAATATTTGGGGCTTTGTTTTATATAGGTACCTATAATGCCCATCCCAATTGTTCACACCTTACCCCCAGCTGAGTTAAAATGCAGCTTAGCGTGGATGAATATGAAAATGCTGTCCTTAGGTTGTCACAGCAAGAAGTTACTTTCTGAAGACCTCGCACAGCTACAGTCAGAAGTATACACCTCTGTATAATTAACAAGCTATGTATTTTAAGTTAAAATGCAATATCCATCACAAGTCCATATGCAAAAGCGTGCAGGCAAGAAGGATGTGTGCACAACTTCCAGCGCTGGGTGTGCACATTCACAGAAGATTGTTATACCCTGACAGGAGCATACACAACAGGTGCTTGGCTTATGCAATTCCAGCTGCAGACGTTTGTTGATGAACACTGAAAATGGTAGGCTTGCCTTATGAGACCCTGTTAACTGGACTGTACACTGTGGTGGTTAAACGGCTGCACCTTTAACACTTTGTTTACAAACTAATTACTCAATTTTGAAGAGTACCACTGAACAAGATCTCCTTACATTATCCATATCCTGTCTGTCGCTGCGCTCGGCCCGGTTCAGCGGCGCTGTGTGGAAGAAGCGAGGGGGATGCGCTGAGCCCCAGAGCCGGGACTCTCCCCCGGGAGCTCAGCGCTGGAGGCGGCTGCGGACGCGATCGCCACGTTCCCACGAGCAGCGGCTCAGCCCATCGGGGAGCCGGAGCTCGTGGAACCGACCCGGCTCCTTCCTTCCCACGAACCTGGCCCGTGCAGCTCAGCCGGGAGCTGCCTCTAGCCCTGCAGCCCTGACCCGCCTCGGCCCCTCCCGCCAGCTCCGGAGCGTGGGAACCGGCCTGGCTCAGAGCAGCAGAGCGGCGCGGCCGGGCGGGGGAATCCCGCGGGACAGGAGCCGCGGTTCGCCAGCGACAGATCCCGGCCGGGGCAGCGGGTCAGGGGCCTCGCCGAGCTCGGGGCCAGTCGGTCGGCGATGAGGGGCGGGCAGGCGGGGGGAGGGCGGACGGCTCCGGTGTCTCTGCAGCAGCGCTCCGGGGGCGGCACTTACTTGATGTCCTCCCAGACCTCGGGGCCGAAATTGCGGATCACCAGCAGCTCCAGGGCGTGATTGACGAACCCGTACTGCGGAGAGGGGCGAAGGGGGGAGCGGGTCAGTCTCCGGGGTGCGAACAGCAAAGGCGGGGGACGGGCGGGGGAAATACCTGAGGAGACCAGCTTCCCCCCCCCCCACACACACACACGGCCCTGCTGTGTCCCGGAGCTGACCATCCCCAATCGAGCATCGCCAGCCCACCCCGCCCCCACCACGGAGGGCTAGAGCCAGCCTGGGCCGCCTCCCCTAGCTGAGCAGCTCGCGGGCATCTACCTTCGAAGGGGTCTGCGCGCTCCGCTGCCCCCCACCCCGCGGCCCCATTCCCTCTGCCCTCCCCCCAGCAAAGACCGCAATCCGAATTGGCCGGGGGGGGCGGGATGCAGCCGCCGCGGCTCTCACCATTGCGCGGCCACTTGCGTCCCTCCTCTTGCGCGCGCCCCTTCCAAAGCTGCTGCACCCCGAGATCGTACCGCAGCCGCCGGGCCGCTCGCTAGTAGAGCGCAAGAAGAGCCGAAGCGCTAGCCACGGCCGCCCCCTCTCCGTCCTGACTGCCACCTCCCGACAGCCAATCCGCAGCTCTGCTCAGGGCTTCCTGCCAATCAGAGGCAGAGGAGGGAATTCAGATGCTCCAAAGATGCGGCTCGAAGCTCCCCCTCCCAGCCTGCCGCGGGGAGAGACAATAGGAAGCGAAGCTGCGGGAGAGCGGGGGAAGGGAGGACCCCCCTTTGCCGTGTGTGTCACATGCAGCAGCTCTTGCAGCAGCTAAAGGTCATGTGTGGTGGGCAGCAATGTCTGCAACCTGCTGATATTTTTGGTTACTGTTGTGGGTACCTGAGGTTACCTGTTCGAGTTAATAATAGGCCAAGCCCTTCTATTCATTGCCTTCTCCAGCTCATGCATGGTAAATATTTAACAAGTGTGGTTTCTCTTGCTTCAGCCCTCTCCACAGATTATATCTGTTAATGCCATCGTAGGTGTGCACGAGAAAGACTGAGAGATGTGAGAAACACGGTATGACAGAATTTAAGGGATGGCCACATTACTGAGAAGAAGGGCTACAGTTTTTCCATGGAGGTTACAGTGGGCATAGAAATCAAGTAAGCCCAGTGAAGTCTTGGAAATGGCTGCAAAAACACATTTGATTAGGTCCCCAAACCAAGTGGCGCTGCAATCTGGCACATGGGTTGCACCAGGGTGCAATGCCCTGAACAGACAGCTGAGCCCAGGAGCTGTTTTTCCCCCACACTTCTGCTGTGAAATTTACTAAAAATTCCCATGGCAAAATCATAACCTTGTGCAGGAGTGATAATGCCATATGTGGGTTATACAAGCCACCCCCAACAAATGCCAATAAATCTTTTATCCAGCCCACACAGTGATGTGTTCTGTGTATATCACATGTTATGGGGGGCGGGGGGAAGCATACTGTTAACCACCAAGAATCAGAACCCTCAACCTAAATGTTTCCTAATGTTCTCTGCAGGAAACAATCTACCATATAGTTTTCTTGTATCAGAAAGATCTTTTAACCTCTTATATTTCTAGACTGGAGACAGTAGGACTTACCTGGCCTGAGTGCTGGAGTGAATCAGAATAATAGCACTGCATTTGTGTTCACTGTCCTAGCAGTTGACACATTATAATAAATAAAGATACCAAGTACGTGTGAGACAAATATGCACCTTGGTATAAATGTCTTTTGTAATGGTCAAGGGGTAATTTTGAAAGGAACAAAGTTGACTTAAATTGAACCAAAAATATACATTTTGTAAAACCAATCTCTTCTAAAACCTTAGACCAACAGAAATGTTTCTACAATTGCTTTAAATTACAATGAAGACACATTTAAAAAATCTCTTCAGTGTTTGAAGCCTAAATATTACAGCTCTAGGAACCTGAAGAGGAAATTGACTATAAATACAAATTAACTATAAATATTAATTAATTAATATGCTTTCAGTGATTTTCCTATTCCACGCCAAATGAAATACAAAAGATAAATAACATTAATAATGGCAAGCATGTTATATTTTTAAAATTCTTTCTCTTTTAATAATCATATAATTTAATAAGTTGACCATAATCCTTTAATTGTCACACAAAAAGGAAAAGATACAGAATTGCAATAATGCAGCTTATTGAATAAGTGTTATTCACAAAGGGACACCAAAGTGAAGCATGACTTCACTACATGGAGTTTTGGATAGATGGGGGGGACGATATTTAGGGTAGAGTTGATGCTGATGATTAACTGTAGTAGAGCCCGGAAGCCCAGTCATAGACTAGATCCCCTTGTGACAGGCACTGTACAAATACAGAACAAAAAACTAAGAAAGTGCAGCACTTGGAACAATCTGAAAATTTCAAATGAGGTTAAAAGGGTCCCTTAGATTAAAAGGCACAAAACACACCTCTTATATCTTTAACTTGTATTGTTAGGCACAAAATTAAATAGAACAAACAAGAAGTCGTGTGGCACTTTTAAAGACTAACAAATTTATTTATTGTATAAGATTTCATGGGAGAAAATCCCACTTGGTCAGATGCTTTGAAGATAGGGAATTTACAGAATGGGAGGAAATTAAATGCAGGGAAATATATGACACAGGATCAGGTCAGGCTGTAAGAGCAAATCAGAATAGGTATTGGGATTCAAACACAGGGGAACAGCATAAACAGGAAGGTGACGTCAAATCACCTGTTGTAATGAGAAAAAAAACCATAATCCCTGTTTTACCCTGAGGCAACGGAGTCAAATTTACATATGAGTTCCAATTCTGTAGTTTCTCTTTGAAGGTGCAATTTTTTATTCATTTGTTTGAGCACCGCTATTAACAAGTGGTCAATGGAGTGAGCAGGGAGATTGAAGTGTTCCCCTATTGGTTTTTTATGTCAGAATTGTGGGTCCATATGCTGTTCCCCAGTGTTTGAATCCCAACACCTATTTGAAACAAATGAGTACAGGAAAGTCTATAAAAACTAGAAAAGACACCCTTGCAGTGGTTCCCAACCAACCTTTGTATATGAAAGCCTCACTAATTAACACTAGGTAAAATATGTGCCTCCCCAATCAACCCCCCCACCTGACCATAAACACATATAACTCCTATAAATACATATAATGATAATAATACTAAATTGCATTAATAATAATAAATTACTCTTACCTGACTAAGAAATTAAGCCTTCCCTGATGCGGCTACCACCACACGCCACATGGGACCCTGCCTCTTCCCATCCCTCATGGACTGAGGGTAACAGAGGTGATGGGCTGGCCAGTGCTGCTCCACTCCAAACTGGTGTCCGGCCAGGGGGCTGCTCCTCTCCTCCAGCTGGCTGCTGTTTCCGGCCAAAACAGTTTTCGTGAAGCTAAGTGACCTCAATATTACTAAAGCCTCACAAACCCCATGTAACATTTGGGGATCCTGCATCCCAGCTTGGGAACCATTGCACTAATGAAGGGGTGTCAACAGGCCATCCTTTGGGGGGGGTGAGCGGAGCGATCGCCCTGAGCCCTGCAGTTTCGAGGGCCTCGCACTGCCCTGCTATAAGCGGGGCAGCGTGGGGCCTGCACATTGCACTGCTGCCCCCCACTGCACTGTGCAGCCCGCTCACTCCCCTGCCCCCACTGCCTTCGGATTCCCACAGAAGGCAAAACAGGGCGGGAGGGCAGAGCCTGGCCTCAAGGCTGGCCCACCCCACCCCCAGAGTGGAGCAGCCGGCCCACAAAGGGCAGAGCGGAAGACAGCTGAGCTCAGCAGAGCCAGCCCACCTGCCCCTGCTCCTGCCAGACCTGTCCCCAGCGGGGCCCGGGGCCAGCCCGGCTCCCACTGGTGAGCGGCATCATGGCCCTGGCTGGGGCTGGCTCCCCGCCGGGCCAGCAGGCAGCCTCATGGTTGGTGGCTAGGTGGCAGGTTGCCGGGGCCGGTGGGTGGCCTTGGGTTCCTGGCCAGGGCCAGCTCCCAGTCCCCAGGGGGCAACCAGGGTCCCTGGGAGTGGCTCCAGGTCCCCAGGGGGCACCTGGAGTCCCTGGAGGATGGAGCGGAGTGGCTGTGCCAGTCCACAATACTCCCCTCCAGCATGGGAGGCCCTGGGCCCTGCTCCCCACAAGGGACGGCCCTGGGTGTCAAACTCATTTGCTACGGCAGACCAGATTTGATTTAAATGTACTTCAAGTGGGCCGTACATACCATAAATCAAATACCAGAGCACTCTTGCAGCATTGAAGAGCGCTGTGTATGTGTATTCTGCTCCCCAATATTACTCTCTCTCTCTGTTAGGGAGAGAGTGTGGTCTCATGGTGCAATCTCGCATGCCCAGCACTCCATGATGTCGTGAGACCTGACACTCTCTCAGCATTGCATAGCATTGGGTATGCAAGACCACACTCTCTCTCTCTCTTTCTGCTAGGGAGAGAGTGTGGTCTCACTAAGTACAGTCACGGGCCGGATGGGAGAGGTTCGGTCCGCGGGCCGCATGGAAGAAGTGGCTCATGGGCCGCATATTTGACACCCCAGCACTAATGCAATGTGAGAGTCTATCTGACAAAGATCATTAATGACCTGTGAAGTTTTGGGACAGACTAACCAGACCAAATTCCAAAATGAGACTTCTTATTAATGTAATTTATACAAATATAAAATAATATATGCTTTTTTTTAAACCAGCTGTCTCAAGAAAGCTAAAACAATGGAAATGGGACAATGAAAAACAGGATGCTCCTTAATCCAGGAATGCTTCTCCAGTAAAAGAAGTAATTGCTGTTCTCTTATACTACTTACCCACAAGCCCTGGAGGCTTTTATGATTACAGTCAAATTAAGGTTAAATAGATTCTCCTCTTGGCAGAAGGATACCAGTTGGGAGAGGATCCAAACAATCAGTCATGGGAGTAAGATTGTTAAAAACAATCATAGAGGCCCAGACGGAAAAGCTAAGGGAATTAAATTCTTGTTGATTGATACTGTGTATGGATTTTTTTTTACCTCTAAAATGTTGCATTCAACAAAAAGAAAAGAAAAGAAAAGAAAAGAAAAGAAAAGAAAAGAAAAGAA
>ML685796.1:3565473-3668026 GCA_007922175.1 Pelusios castaneus
AAAAGAAAAGAAAAGAAAAGAAAAGAAAAGAAAAGAAAAGAAAAGAAAAGAAACAGGCATGGCAAAGCAAATAGCATTTCTACAGACAAATAAGGGTGTTGGTCCTTAAATGCTTCATTTAGGTGAGTATATAAAGGGACTGGTCCTGCAAACATAAATATTAGTAACTTTACTCATGAGAGGGCTCCCTTTGAAGTCACCTACCTTCAATATGTATGTAGATGTTTGCAGGATTAGAACTACATGGAGATCATAGGATCATAAGCTATGTCTACACTGGCAAATTAAATTGACTTAAGGAGGCTTAATTAAACTTAAGCAAAGCTGCGTCCACACCAGCCTTTCATTAAGTCAACTTAAGAAATTCCTTAAGTCAACTTAATGAAAGCTTAAGTCGACTTAATAAGAACCACCCATTAGGTCAACATAAGCCTCCTTAGGTCAACCTAACTCTTCTTTAGGTCGACCTAAGCCCAGTGTGGATACTTAAGTCCACTTTGTTAAGTTGACCTAAGGGCAATTAGGTCGACTGAACAAAGCGGACTTAGTCCACATCCATGGACACCACTTTGTTAAGTCGACTTAATAAGGTCAACTTTAAGTCGACTTAATAAGGTCAACTTTAAGTCGACTTAACAAAGTTGACTTAACTTTTCCTAGTGTATACATAGCCATAGAATCTTAGGCTGCATCTACACTGGTAAATTAAGTCGACTTAAGCTTGCTTAAGTCGACTTAATTTACCCTGTGTCTACACTACACTTTGCTTAAGTCGACTTAAGCAGCTTGCTTAAGTCGACTTAAGGAAAATAAAGTCGACTTAATTAAAATTAAGTCGACTTTATTAAACCTCCTTTCAATTAGACCTAAGGCTTAAGTCGACTCCCTAGAGTCGACTTAAGCCAGTGTAGCCGTGGGGTAGCCTTAAGTCGACTTAGGGCTACCCCAGGGCTGCACCAATGCCCTCCCTGTTGGGGGGGCACAGGGGGAGCCTGGCATGCCCCCCACAGGGCAGGGCAGAGCCCTGCCCACCCTGCCCCTATGCCCTGCCAGGGTCCCTGTCCCCCTTTGCCCATTGTACCTAGGTACAATGGGGCAAAGGCTGAGCCCCCTGGCATTGGGCAAGGGGTGCCCCCTGCCCCTGTGGACCTGACCTAGGTCCCCCTAGCCCCACAAAGTCGACCTAGAACATCCAGTGTGGACACTCTAGGTCAACTTTGTAAGTTCCCCTCCAAGTCGACTTTAATTTTCAGTGTGGACACACTAAGTCGACTTAGTTAAGTCGACTTAGTTAAAGTCGACTTAAATTACCCAATGTAGACATAGCCTTAGGGTTGAAAAGGACCTCATGTGGTCATCTACACCCTGCTAAAACCAGGACCACTCCCACTAAATCATCCCAGCCAGGAGTTTGTCTAACCGGGCCTTAAATGTTTCCAAAGATAGAGATTCCATCACCTTCCTAGGTAACTCATTCCAATGCTTCGCCACCCTCCTAGTGAGAAAGTTTTTCCTAATATCCAAACTCGACTACCTGAGCAGCAATTTGAAACCATTGCTCCTTGTTCTGTCCTCTGTTACTACTGAGAACAACCTAGCTCCCTCCTCTTTGGAGCACCCCTTCAAATAATTGAAGGTTGCTATCAATTCCCCACTCAGTCTTCTCTTCTGCAGACTAAATAAGCCTACTTCCTTCAGTCTCTCCCTGTAAGTCATGTGCCCCAGCCCCCTAATCATTTTTGTTGCCCTCCGCTGGACTCTTTCTAATTTGTCAAAATCATTCCTGCAGTGGGGAGCCCAAAACTAGACACAGTATTCCAGATGTGGCCTCACCAGTGTCTAATAGAGGGGAATAATCACATCCCACGATCTGCTGGCAACACTCCTACTGATGCAGCCCAATATGCCATTGGCCTTTTTGGCAACAAGAGCACACTGTTGACTCATATCCAGCTTCCCGTCCACCATAACCCCCAGATCCTTTTCTACAGTGCTGCTACCTAGCCAATTGGTCCCCAGCCTGTAGCAGTACATGGGATTTTTCCATCCTAGGTGCAGGACTTTGCACTTGTCCTTGTTGAACCTCATGAGATTTCTTTTGGCCCAATGCTCCAATTTGTCTAGGTCTCTCTGAATCCTGTCCCTGTCCTCCAGCATGTCTACCATTCCCCACAGCTTGGTGTCATCTGTGAACTTACTGAGCGTGCCATCTATCCCATCATCAAGATCATTAATGAAGATGTTGAACAGAACCAGCCCCAGGACTGACCCCTGAGGCACTCCACTCATTTCTGGTTGCCAACTAGACATTGAGCCATTGATTCCTACCTGCTGAGCCCGATGATCTAGCCAGTTTTCTACCCACCTTACGGTCCATTCATCTAACCCATACTTCCTTAACTTGCCGACAAGAATGCTGTGGGAAACTGTATCAAAAGCTTTGCTAAATTCGAGGTATATCACATCGACAGCTATTACTGCAGCATGGTGAATCCATGCTGACTGTTCCTGATCACTATTTTCTTCCAAGTGTTTCAGAATGGATTCTTTGAGGACCTGCTCCATGATTTTTCCAGGGATTGAGGTGAGGCTGATTGGTCTGTAGTTCTCTGGATCCTTCTTTTTCCCTTTCTTGAAATAGGTACTCTATTTGCCTTTTTCCAATCATCCGGGACCTCCGCCGTTCGCCACGAGTTTTCAAAGATAATGGCCAGCGGCTCTGCAATCACATCGGCCAACTCCCTCAGCACCCTTGGACGCAGTTCATCCGGCCCCATAGACTTGTGCACGTCCAACTTCTCTAAGTAGTCCCTAACCTAACTTTCCATCACCGAGAGCCGCTCTTCTCCTCTCCATTCTGTGTTACACAGTGTAGTAGCCTGGGACCTGACCCTGCTTGTGAAGACTGAGGTAAAAAAAGCATTGAGTACTTCAGCCTTTTCCGCATCATCCACCATGAGGATACCTGCCCCATTCAGTAAGGGACCTACACCATCCCTGATCCTCATATTCAATATATAGGCAAAGTACATATAAAAAATGTGCACTGATTTCCTTGTAGTTTTGGCAGGGCAGAGAGAATCTGATAGCCAATGGCAACCCCTTGCAATAAACCTGCTATGTCCTCCCCTGCAGAGGCTGCATTTTATTGAGGATATACTACAGGGCCAAGTGGGATTTCCTATACCATGCTCTAAGTGGACAGGGAGTGTTTTGAGTGTTTGTAAAATAACTGGGATACTTAACTTTCAAAACAACTACTGAGCAAATGTGGAAGTTTGTTTGTTTGTTTTTGTAGTAACACTAAGGGAAAATATGTAACCTCACAACATTCAGAAAAGATGGCCCAACAATTCCAGTGTAAGTTTTCAAAGACAGCAACACAATGAAGACAGTAGCAAAATGATGAGGTCATTTCCACTTAGAACAGATAATTGTTGGCTCAACTAGAAGAGCTTTACTGTAAGCACCAAAAACTTCTGAGGCGCATAGGCTTCACAGCTTTAAAAGTTTGTTTACTTTTATTTAGATTCCTTCACAGTTTATTATTTCTTTGACTCAGTGTCTAGCCTCATGTTCCAGCATAACGGCATATTTAAGATTCAGATCCTACCATTTGTGCTCAGGAGAATACACATCTTAAACTGTTGTGTCTTCATATTGCAGGAGTTTCAGAACAACTGATTATCTCCCATATATTCAACTTCAACATCCTTGCACTGCTGAGTGACCTAAAAGAGTGAGTCATATTCTCCCCTCCGCTCTGGTTCCTAACATTCTGTTTGGTTTTTTTGTTTTGTTTTTGATTGCCACTGCACAACGGGTGGATGTTTTCAGAGAACTGTCTATGATGGCTCCAAAATCTCTTTCTTGAGTAGTAACAGCTAATTGAGATCCCATCATTTTGTATGTATAGTTGGGATTTTCCCCTCAATATGCATTCATTTGCACTTACAATATTTAATTTCGTTTGCCATTTTGTGGCCCAGTCACCGAGTTGAGTGAGATCCCTTTTGTAACTCTTTGCAGTTAGCTTTGGAGTTGACTATCTTGAGTAATTTTGTATCACCTGCAAATTTAGGCACTTGGGTGTTTAGCTCTTCTTCAAGATCATTTATGAGTATGTTGAACAGCACAGGTCCCAGTACAGAGCCTTGGGGGATCACCCTATTTACCTCTCTCCACTGTGAATCTGACCATTTATTCTTACCATTGAACTCTACTACCACATAACCTTCGTTTGTTGGAAGGACCTCAGACTGACAGAGACAATGCTACTCAGGGTGCCAGTGACAGCACAAGTTTCATCCCAATGAGGTGTTTATGGCTGAGAATATTTCTTTGCTGATCTATCAGCATGCCACTTAGCCTCAGGCAGAGGCAGCTCAATAATATGAGGCAGGGATGAGCAGACAAGGATAGGGCAAAGACTAAGGATTGTAAACTTGACTATAACGCTAGCTACCTTCTCGGCCTTACCAAATCACTCACATTTCCTGCCTTCATTATTCCTAGCTATAAAAATAAGCCTTACTGTAGTCAAAGGGGAGCTGTGAAAAGTAGTTATTGTCCTTAAAGAGCTAAATGTATGGAAATCCAACAGAGTGCACCTAATTCCCAAGTAGGTGGGATCTAGAATTAGTCAGGCCTATGGACAGTTATGAATTCTAAGGCCAGCTCTATGTAACTTCATGCAGTTTGACTATGTGGCTGAGAGAATGCATCCTGACAAATGAAGCAGGGCTCTGAGTAGCATGCTTATATATCACATGGCAGATTGCAAGAGAAGTTACTGCTATTCACAAAATTAGTAATTCCCCTTCTACAGCTTTTATACTACAACATGGGAAATAGTCATTCAATAGAGTAGGAGGGATCAATACACACCAAGATTCAAGGGTAATGTTCCCTTTCATTCCTATGGATCTCTACTGTAAGTGGGAAATCTTGCCCTGGCCAGCTGTGCCTTAGTCCTGAACCAGGGCCTTTGTGCTGCTGCTGCTGCTATTCAAGAAAATGCAATGGAAAGGGATGCGAGAAATGTCTGTTAGTCTGTAGAGATATGAATGCTCCTTCTGTGTGATTTGCACAGGAAGATGCAGATCTGGCTCGGGTTGAACGATGCCCGTGCTTAATTAATTTGGTCAGTTTCTGCAACTTTTTGTTTGCTTTGGTTTTACACAACAGTTTAGGGGAAAAAAAAGGAAAAAGAAGCTCAGACTAGTTGCACTTTCTTTGGCACAAGTGGCGAGAAAAACTCCACCGAACATCTCACTGACATCAGATCAGTTCTCAATGGAAGGAATCATTGTTAATGGAACCATTTTGATTTACCTTTTACATCATATATTTCAAATTATATTGTTACACTCCTAGGGTATGTCTACACTAGAAAAGCTAAGTTGATTCTCTTAAGTCGACTTAACAAGGTCGCTGTAAGTTGATTTAAAGTCGACCTTGTTAAATCAACTTAGAGAGTCTACACTAGAAATTTAAGTCTACTGCCTGTGTCCACACAGGCAGGTGTTAAGTTGATGGAGAGCAGGGAGCCGCGGCTCCCCAGGACAAGGGTTGCCATGGCTTCCCTCGGGGACAAGGGAGCTGAGCAAGGCTCCCTGGCTGAAGGAAGCCACGTTCAGCTTCCTGGCGAGGAGTGAGCCGCACGTGGCTCCCCAGCAGAAGCAGGGAGCAGGACTATATTAATGGGACAAACCAGAAGACCACACTTTGTAGGAAAGACTTATAAGGACTTGTCTATAGTGAGAGTGTTAATCTGTAGCATTTTGCTGCAGGCAGGGCCAAATTATAGTAGGGGCTATAGGGGGCCCTCAGGCCCAGCCCCTAATATCCCTACCCAGCCTCTCCTCACCCCACTCAGTGCCAGTGGGGCTGGAGTGCTTAGCACACCCCTGCTATGCTGGCATTGGGGGGAGGGGAGATGGGGCCCTGGGGCAAGAGGCTGCGCTCTGTGCTCCCGCCCTGCTCCTGGGCCAGCTGGTCTGGTCCCAGGAGCAGAGCAGGGTGGGCCGGTGCCTGTTCACTCTGCTCAGGGGCCAGAGTTGGCTGGCTCACAGCATGGCCTCTGCTGTTTCAGCTCTGCCTTCCAGGACCCATGGCCCTGGGAGGGGGAAGGGGGGGCTGCAGTGGGGCTGCGCCATGTGCCAGCCACCTCTGGCCCCAGAGGCAAACTGACCAGAACCCTCTGTGGACAGGCCTCCATGCTGGTGGGGGGCAGGGTTCCAAGTGGAGGGGCAGGGGTGGGGGACAGCCCAGGGCCCCCTGACCAGTTAATCCAGTCTTGGCTGCATGTCCAGTAACATACATTATACTGGGTACAGTAATAGCATGCACACAGCATAGTGTACCCTCTGTCAATGCACATCATTATGTGCAGACGGCTATGAACTGGATGTGGCATTCAGCAGGATGTCCCATGCTCCTTTGCTTCACCGGGATTTTTTTCCCTGCATATTGTGGGCTAGTGCTGATTTTTAAAAATATCTTATGATTCATCTGTCTCTTCCCCGTACTTTCTTTTTGAGCAGGCTAGAGACATTTTCTAATTGTTGTTGACCATCATGGACCCAACTATGCTCCACATCACTATGGTAGCAATCTCAAATATGCAGAGACTATTTGCACTGTGTTTCAGCGCTGTGAGATGAAGGAATTTGGCTTGGGACTTTGCTGCTGCACCCCTACCAGATAACATGATGGCAGCAGCAGCTTCTCTAGCTGCAAGAGGCTCTTCAGTGACGGTGGAAATAGGACATGGACAAGGAAAAAGGGAATGGCACCGAGTGACTGATAGTAGAGAACCAGCTCCTGGGGCATCCTCTCAGTTTGCATCATCATTTCAGGGCTCAGGAAATGAGTGTGGATTAGTGGGAAAAGATTACAGACCTGAGATGATTAGCAGTGGTGAGAGAATTTGGTAAGGTGGTATATTTGTAAATACGCGCTGAAGTAACTCCAGAATTACAGTGGTTACATATCTACATGCAGTAGCCCATGCCTGTGGACAAGTGGGTCACAATTTTCATCTAGATCTGGTCACCTTCAAATGTGAACCAATTTGATATAGGAAAATAACTATCGGGACCTCTGTCATGCAGGTATGTGAGGCCAAGGAAAATGTACTTTCACAATGGTTTATAAAGATTGGCTTATACTCCGGAAGTTATTGATGGCTTTGCATGCATGGGGTTTAAAAAATGCACTTGGGCAACTGATGGGACTCATGTGCCTATTATTCCCCTTCCTCGCCATTCACAGCACACAATTCATAAACAGAAAGGAGTATTTCTCTATGGTACTCCCAGTACTTGTCAACTACCAAGGCATAATGCTATGGTCTTCTGGAATTCACCTCTCGATATATTAATGGAAAAAGGGACTGGACTGGAAAAAAGAATCCCAAAGATTATAGGAGCACATTGTATTTTTCACAACATTCATGACACTAAGGGAGAGAACCTTAGGAACAGGTGGGAGCTGAAGGGCAAACACTCACTCAGTGGTTTAAACAGCCAGCAATGTGTCTAATATAAAATGCAAACAGCTGGGACAGTATTGTCAGGAATTGCTACTGCTCTTATTTTGAGTCTGAGACCTAAAACTGGGGGCTGTACAACCAACTGTTAACTGTGGAGGGCGGTGGAAGTTGTTTGGAAGTGGAAGTCCAACCCTGCAGTGATCGCTAGTATACCTTATCTCTCTTCTGACCTGTGTTTGTAAAACCTTATGAATTCATGCAAATTTAATTATTTTCTGTGTAAAATAAGCTGTCAAATATTTATGAATGATATTTTTAGAGCTTTTATTAAAACTATCTATTATGTAACAAACAAAAATGAATTTTCACTGAACCCCTCCCCCCAAAAAAACCCAGCCTTTACTTAAACAAAACAAATTATCATCTAGCTACCAAGAACCCTTTTCATTAGCAGTGAAACAAATAACGTGCAACTGTACAGTCCATGGCACAACACATGATGCAGCAGGGTTTAGAGCCACAAGAAAGTATACGTCTTGGATCTGCTTCTTCTGGTTCATGGCCTTCTGACATGCAATGTAGAGGGTTCAATTTACCAGGGCTGATAGTGGACTCAGCTCCACACTGTACTTAAGGGGTTCAAAGTAGACCTATGGAGGATGTACAGGAGGCAGCCAATAGGAAGGAGGCTGGGAGGAACAGCCAGTCAAAGACCAGCAGACCCATAGAAAAGAAGCAAAAGGGCATAGCCCAGTCAGAAGAGTGTTACTGCCTGGAACTCAAAGAAGGAAGGCTGTGGCTCTTGCAGGCTGAGAAGTCTGCAGGACCTGAGGCAGTGTTACTGCTGAGAGTGAGAAGTAGCAGGTCCTGAGGGTGGGCAGCAAAGGTGTTAGGGCTGAGGGATAGCAGCAGGGAAAGAAATTTCAGGCACAGCAGGAGGCTGTGATCCACAGGGTCCCTGAGTTGAGACCCAAAGTAGTGAGTAAGCCTGGATCCTTCCCTTCCTCCCCACTACCCTCTACTAACCACTGGGAAAGCGGTGGAAAAAGAAACTGCATGCATTACTGAAGCAGTGGTGGGAGTGAGAAACTGCGGTGGCCACTGGGAAAGTGGCTGGACTTCTGAGGAGGCAATCATCCCTCCAAACTGGGGAAATACACATTATGGCTTAGCTGGAAGGTTGAATCATGAAGATACTGTGAGTCCTAACAGCTGCACGAAGGGCCACGGGCAAACAGGTAAGAGTGACAGTGTGCAGACCAGGGTCATGGGTGTTGGTTTGAAGCAAATCTCCAGACAACTGGCAGGAAGCACCAGGCTGGTGATGAGTGATGCGAATCAGTCACAGCCACCCAGATGACAAGATAGCACATCAGGATGGAGTATTACTAAATAAAAATGTAATTATGTTATTTTAAAACACAATAAAAACTTACATGCTGAGGTTCCTTCCATAGGATCACTCCCTAGTCCTGATCTGGATTGCTGCCTGGGAATCAGGATTGGTTTGTAGCACTAAAGATGAATTTATAATACAGAATTGCTTCCAACAAGAATTTGTATCTGGAATAATGCCCTTCATTTACTTGTTCTTTAACATCATAACCAATGTCTGATGTAATTCCATATTGTAACCAAAACTTCATTTTGAATTGTTTACTTCATTTTCTATTGCCCAGCCTAAGTTCTGCTGAAACTTCATTTAGATGTATGAATTTAGTTTGAATGTCTGAATGAGGGGTGTGGGTATGATGGGATCAGTCTCCAACTCCAGCCTGTCCTGATGACAAACTGCTGACACCATCTTAATGGCTGAAGAACAATGCAGACAAATCCTGCAAAAGTAAGAAGACGACACCCTAGAAAGGACAAAAAGCCCCATCAAGAGCAAGATCAAAGTCACATCTGCCATTAACTGATGACTCAAGGACATCCAGTACCCTGAGGACATGTGACACAGCAAGATACATGGAGTAAAAGGTATAAAAGGTGAGACTGCATAGTTTTGGCTAATGTTCTGCATAGCATAAAAGAGCGTTGATGGACTGCCGTGTGCCCAACAGAGACCCTGCTCTTCCTCATGCCTGGCTTCCCTGGCCAGGTAGCCTCCATGATCTGCAAACACCAGCCACGAACTCAAGCTATGATTACAAGCAACAGTCAGGACTGGTAACTATACATGATGAACAGCAGAACATGTGTGTGTGTGTGTACTAGATATTAGCTATTAACATAATTGTATTTTTCTCATAATAAACGTGGCATATTGTCTTGTTCCCCTGAATAAGAACCTGCTAGTGTTTTCATTTTCTAAGTACAACAGCTTGCTACAGGGCAGAAATTGGGCAGTCCTCAGGGTTCTGAATGGATGCTGGCTTTCTGGGGAGATCTCTTTACTGGCCTCCTCATGTTCATCCTCTAATGAGTCTTGCTGGTCATTGTTGTTGTGGGGGAAGGAGAAGCCAGTCAGCATGTTCCACAAGTCACCAAGGTTAGATGATCTTGTAATTACATAAAATCCTCTCCAGCTTCTCAAATGGACTGGACTGGTTACGTCCCCTGCTAGAGTTTTTGCATCTCTATCATTACAGTGTAGGTGCTCCTGTGTTTGCTCTTTATCTGGCATTGTTCGGCATCTTGGTCAAGGCTTCTCACAGACAACATCCTAGCAATGGCCATAAAAAGGTCTTTATTCCTGTGGCTGCCACAAGGGGTCCCTACATGAAATGCATACTGGTGAGGCTGGTCGAGGCATGTTGTAGACCTTCTGTGGTAAATTAGACTCCAGGAGTGGATGGATAAAATCTGGTTGTGTTCCAATTTATAAACAGAAGAGGGGACAGCTGGTCAACTTAACCCTGGAACAGGGCACAAATTTTAACAGACAGATCAGTAATGGTCACCCAGAAAGGATTGTGGGGTAGCTGTTGTAGACTGCCAGAACTAGTGTGCAGGATTGCTGTGTGCACATTAACAATAGGCTGGACTAACTTGCTTCACAGCAAAGTTAGTTCACTTTGAATGAGAATGCCAAAATTTGCAATAAATGTA
Organism: Pelusios castaneus; assembly: GCA_007922175.1. Classification (NCBI taxonomy): domain Eukaryota; kingdom Metazoa; phylum Chordata; order Testudines; family Pelomedusidae; genus Pelusios; species Pelusios castaneus. The sequence goes on from ML685796.1 coordinate 3,576,020, forward strand.
GGGTCAGTACACTAAAATTAATTGAATCATGTGTATGCAAGTGTTTTCAAAGCAGATTAACCAAAAAAGCTGTATGGACACATCTTTCATGCCACTTTTCAAACCAACAAGCCAATATAGCTGCAGAATCTTAATGGTGTTACTCAGCATACATCTGGGGGCTCAGAAATACCAATATACAATCCTTTGAAAAAAACCGGGAGGGGTGTTTAGAAAGTAAAAAAAGAAGTCACTTTATGGTATCTGTCAACATCCTGGATAGCCCTGAAGTGATTAACCATGTCATTTTCTTTTAGTGGGTTTCTGGGGCAGGCTTTCTAGTACCCATGCAGCCTAGAAGCCACAAATATTTTCCAGTGGATCAGGTCTAGAGAACTGAAATGCTTTTTAAAATCAGTAAGTAAATACAAAAGAATGTCTAAGAGTTCAGATATCAATCTCTCTCTTGCCGTGAACTGATGTTATCACAAATACTCTAACTCCGAGTAAGGCATGCAGGTTCCAGTCTTCAATAGGGGCCAAGTTGTGTGTGTCAAGAGAGTGACTGTGAAAAGTTATCAACTTGTAGTAGAAATAGAATCCTGAACTCAAGTCTCAATAGTTAAACCTTTGTTTATTTGTCAAAAGTATGTATTAGTAATATTAAAGCTCCAGGTGTGTACTCCGATTTTAAAGCATTTGTCTTTACCTTTAGCTTTCAGTGACAATTTTAAAGTGAGTGAACTGTACATATTTCAGATTCCATCTCACCTCTACATTATTTCTAGCTGAAGTATACGATCATATATTTAAAGCAGTATATTTCTGTCCTACACACTATACAGTCTGGTTGGAATTTCCTTTCTGTGTAAACACTCTATATTATGTACTTTAACATACTTTAAAATAGTTTTAAAAAATAACAACAAAAAGAAAACATTTATTGCTATGATACATAGTATCGGCGGAAATAATTTTTAAAATAGGGTTTAAAAACTCCAGGAATTAAAATCTTGTTTGATTACAGAGGCTCTAGTGTGATTATACAATATCGATCTATAAATATTTATTTTATGCACAAAGAAACCAAAATTCAGTAAGCAGCATACTCTGCTATATATACTAGTATTAGTTACAACTAACAACCTGATCCATAAAGGTGCTGATTGCCTTCAATTATTCTTAACTTTAGTTCCCGCTAGGAGATGGACAGCACCTCACAGGACTAAGCCCAAAGGTGAATGATGAAATGGAAGGAATTTATTATAGTAATGCGTGTGTTCTTTTTTATGGAGCAACTAAGAAAACTGCATTTTAATAGTCATGGGTATGCCACCAGCGCACCACACTGCATGTGACTGCATCACTTGTACACAACATTTTTTGATACACTGTATGTACAATGTGTTTAGAATTTTAGGTACAATAGAGTTGAAATTATTATTATGAAACACTGATTACCACGGAGGGAAAAAGCAGTTTTAAACAGTGAAGTTGAAATAGTACTTTAGTGACTATATATCTTATGGAAAGCAAAAATAAAAAGTTGTATCTGACATTCTTCCTGAAATTTTAATACTGGCTTTCAGATATTAACAATTTAAAGTGCTTTCATGTTTCATACTTTAACTCAATTTATACAAAAATTAAAATATTTATAAAATTCTTCTGGAAATGTGAATATGCAATTTAGTCTACTCCCGTTGCCTTGCCCAAGAAATTTGCATTGCCATCTTCAAAATCTCTCTTTTGAAACCACGGCTTTGAATTTGTTCCTTGAAGATAGGCGTCCAGAAAGTAACAAATACCAGGAATATCACTGGGAAAGTTTGGAGGAAGTTCTTCTCTTGAGCGAGGTGTGAACACAAAATCTGGATATTCTTTTAGCAGCCTACAAGAAATTAAAATTATATGATTAAATATGAAATACAACACTAATTGCTACTGCTAGTGAGAACATTATAGCATTCTTCTTTTTACATGTCTTGTAAATTGGGGCAGAATTTCTACCAATATCTATAAGTTATTTTAAAACAGGATGTGTTGTCTTGCTTATTTAGCATACCTTTTGCTCATTGATTGACATGCTGGTACGTGAGCTATTCAAACAGAAACATGGTCTCTCCTTTTTTGTCCATACAAGGCATGTTTGTATTTCTCCTTGTTCTGAACGTACATGACAGATTTGGTGTTAACATTTCAAGAGACTATTTAGCATTAAAGTGTAAATCAAATTATTGCATAAACTTGGCACCAGAATTCATCTTTCAACCAATGAAATACTGAAGAGTTTGTCAAGCAAAATGTTTAGCCTAATACTAAATATAACCTTTATCCTACTTTACACAAACTCCCACTAAAGCCAGTCATCTCCTATGACATCTGAATTACAAACAAAAAGTGTATTTCTACACTTTAGAGAGATTTATTGATAGTAAATATATGAAATTCCAAGACACCTAATGGAAATTCCAAGATATGAGATATACATTTATCTTGCTTTAGTACCATAAATGCCTCCTTAGAACAGGTATGTCACCTTTCTGTATGAAACATCTGGAAATAATAGTTGAGCAAGAACACTCAACATTTCAATTTGTAGGAACAAACATACCATGACAGTTTTTATAATAATAATATTTAGTACTTTTTATTATATTTTCTAGGCCCTATACACAAGCATTAACTTTTTTCTTTATTCTTTCAATCTGTACAACGTACCCAACAACAATTCTCTAAGGGTTATGCAACACTTATGTCACAGTTAAATACTAAAAGGCTGCAAGAATACATGCAAGCATCAATTTATGATAGTGCTAAAATGGTAGAGAAAGGAACTCTCCATCTCAGCTAAAACCCTGCTGAAACAACAAGCCTGACTGAAGGTCTTGTATGAAGGTCAACAGATTTGGGCTCCTTCTCACCAAGAGAGGAAGCAAATCAAGAGCCTCATATTGAGAATATCCTTCCCCATGAAGTTAGGGAAACAAGGTGGTAGAGAGATCTTTTATTGGACTACCTTCTGAAGTTGGGTGACCTCAACCCCTTCAACCCCTTCTCTCTCTAATATCCTGGGACTGAAATGGCTACAATACTACAGCTTACATCCCTATGAAGAATAAATCAAGGAGCTATCAAATTAAACACTCCAGCTGATCTCAACTGCCAGGTAAAACATGACAAAAGGGATGGACTTGGATACCAATCTCCAACTCAATAAGGACTCTATAGGTAAAAACTAGCATTTTGAATTGAATGCAGAAACGAACTGGAAGCCAGCACAGCCTCTGAAGCATAAGTAAATTATAGTCCATGCACAAAAAACTGCTAAGAAAGCAAGAAGACATAGTCTGCACTAGCTGAAGTTTCCAAATCCAGTGGTCTGCAGGTGTAACCCTAAGTAAAATATATTGGAATAATCCAGTGTAAAAGTGACAAAGACATGAATAATTGTGTTGAGGATTACATCTGATATGTGACTACACGCTCACACAGTCACACCTGCTTTGGCATGTGCATATAGGAAAAAAGCATTCTTGGCTACCAAGGTTATCTTGACACTCTGAAGAAACTACAGATCAAACAGACCTCACAGTATGAGCGGTAAGAACAAAAGGCAGAGAACTTCCTTCATAGCAGGAACAAAAATCACTTTCCCATTTTTCCACCACCCAAAATCACCAGTCTTTATGTGAATTCATTTTTCAACCAGCTCACTCTTATCCAAACCATGATTTTGGCCAGTTGCTGGAAAAGCCAACAGACTATAACTGGCAATGTGAAATAAAGACTAAAAACAGTGTATCATCAGCAAATTCAAACAAACCTTCTTATGATCTCCCCTCGTGGCCTCACCAAACATTCAAGAGGAGGGATGACAAACAGAACCCTTCTGTATTTCACAAGAGAGAACTCTTTAACTGACTGATTGAGTGATCTCCTAATCCTGTCTTCTGCGTCCTCCTCAAGAGAAAACAGCAAAGCAACTTAAGTGCAACTGTGTGTCTTTCCAGCTGTGTTCACAGAACTGTCAATAATACCTTGTGGTCAACGGTATCAAGGACTACTGACAGATCTAAGAAAGTCAGTATGGGCACCTCATATTTATCCATCAATAGAAGATCATTAACTAGGTTGAACTGTATAATCTAGGTTTCATACTAAGGCCTAAAACTAGATTGAATTAGGGTCAAGAAAATTTGAATAAACCAGATGTCACCAGAGTTGCTTCACTACAATCTTTTCAATTACCTTCCTTAAAACGGAATATGCAAGATCTGGTGATAGTTAACAAGCTTGTCAATCTCTGGAGCTATTTCTTAAGGAGGAGCCTAACAGCTGTTCAGTTAGGTTATTTTCAAAGGAGCCTAAGTGACAGGTCCCACTGAAAATCACTTAGCTCAATGAGAATTGACCCTCATTGATACTTGAAATGAAGAAAAAAGCAAGCGACAAAAAGCTTCAAGGTTAGTAGCAAAATGTATTCTGGTTATCCAGACTTTCTACTGGGTAACCAGAATACATGGAGAATATATGTATTAGGTACTCAGCTTGACTCCATACCTTCCTGTTGCTGCGTTCTAACTCCTGACTAAAAGTAATCAAGGGACAATCATGAACAGTAAAGTCAATGGACAAAACAAGAAAGCAAACAATATTTTGGAAAAAAAATGAGGGAAACAATTGTGAAAGTGTTAAAGAAATAGTCACACGTATATATGGTAACTATATGCTGTAAATTACTGTACCTGTAAGTTGTTGGACTGACATTTATTTTCCTAGGTATACTGCAAGATTCAAACTTGTTGGCAAGAGTTACATTGTTTCCAAACAGACAATAACGTGGCATTTGAACTCCAACAACTCCAGCAAAGACGGATCCAGAATGGAGGCCAATACGCATCTTTAAATAAAATATATAAAACAGTGTTTGTTAGTTAAAATAGTTTAATCTATTAAAATCAGTTCATTTTATTGGTTCCTCCCTAATTAGAATGATCCTAAGGGGCTAGTGTGAATTTGGTGGGCGGGGGGATCTCCTTTAGATATATGTATTCCATTTTAATTAGCAGGAAATAAACCTGTAGATGGAGAGACTAAACGGCCTAATTTTACTGTTCATAAATAATAGATATTAATTTTCTTACATAATTGTGATAAAGTCTGTCTCTGCAGCCCTAAATTGATCTAGAAATGAAATCAGGAGACACAATATCTCCCTTTACCTTCCTGGGTATTGGATGCAAGGGAAGCTATAGAGCAGAAAGATTGGCTGGTGACATGATCAAATAAATGCAAGAATCATTGGGGTTTGTCTGAAAGTCAGAGCCTGAGCTCTAAAGAAAGCAAATTATGACACCTGCACACCATAGTTCCAGTAATAATGCTGGGCATACCTAGAACAAGGCCTGGTTCTGAAATATGGGATTTGAGTAATTGATTAAGCAAGCAGGCTACCAAAGGCATATGTCTGCTGGAGTATGCAGAAGTCTCTCCTTCTTCTATAATTAGTAGTAGGTTTGTGTATTTTGCTGATCTGATATTGTTTTCTGTACGGCTGGGTTTTTTTTTTTTTTGTTCTCCTTTTAAAGGGCCTCTTACATGAGCTATTCTCTCCAGGTCTCTCAAGAACAATATTTTGGCACAATGCTGAAACACTGGAGAAAAGCTTGCATTGCTGCTGCTACCTGTGTGACACCCATTCTTTCTATTTCCACAACTCTCAACTGAACACCTTTAACAAGAGCTGAACTGATGTTCTGTATAGCTTTAAAAGGAAAAGCACAACTCCGCATAACAAAACAACATCGACCCACACAGAAGGGTCCACAGATGTTGAGGTATGTAGCAGCCTGGCTTAAAATAAAAAATTTGCAGTCAAGCATCTTTCTTTGGAAAATTTATTTAAAATTATAAAATAAAAAAGCTGAGGCACAGTGCATAAAGCATGCTTTCATTAAGAGATCAAAAATGAAGGCAGCTTCACTTTCGCTTATACAAAGCTTCTACTGGATGTTGGTAACTTCTTACACAGTACCCATTATTTTCTGCAACTCTGAAATAAGTTATCAAAAACTTATGGCACCAGCCATTGTGATGAACATTGTAAACTTCTTCACTAAATATTGTCAAAATGTTTCCAGCATCTTCCTAATTAATTTGAATTTTATTTTTTATTTGTTGTGTGTTACAGTAAATAACAGCACGTTTATAACAGAGGGGCAGTGTCCTCTCTGACAGAATGGGAACATGTAGCCATCTAAATATACCTTTTCTTGGACCTGTATCTATGCCACAGGAATTATTTTAACATAAAAAAGGGGGACTAGATTTAAAAATAAATGAACAAATGAGCTAGGAAATGTATTCAAAAAGAAAAAAAAATATTGACGGGGCCTCAGAGGCCTATCGACTTAATAAAAACAGGATGCAATCCAAAGCCCACTGAACTGAATAAAAAGACTCCCACTGACTCATATAGGATCAGTGCCATATTTACTACATCTTGGTGAAACTGACAGAATATTTAGTTGACCATTCCCTTTAATGCCAACATGCAGAGGAGTAAATTTATTCATATTAGTTCCATTTTTATTAGATGTAAATCCATGTCTAAAGTTAAGCAGGTTTTGCTAAATTGGGTCCTTACTGTGTTGTAACCTCACCATAGCTGACTGAAGTTTTGCCCAAGCTGATGTTCCTAGTTTAACACAAAACTGGGATGAAAAAATTGTCAAGATTTATACACTCTTGCAACCAGGATTATTGTTGTTTACCAACTTTACTTGTTGGAAATACATATTCACTTACTGCCTCAAAACAGACCCTTCCAAATATAATTTTCTTACTGATTTCTTTTGGGAGAGAGCATCTTAGTATCCTAATTAAAGTACTGTAACAGAATATTGTATATCCATGGCAACTTTATTGCTCCTGAAACACTGAAAAACAGTACAGCAATATGCTGCAATTGATTTAAGAGAATTTCAGTTCTTAAATGGATTTTTTAGGTTTTTGGTTTCATCTTTCCTTCCTTACATAGCCATAATGCCTAAGAGAATGAAGGATGGGTCATCTTGTCAGACCATTCCCACACTCCTCCTATTTGTTCCAAGCTACTAAACATTACTTAGATATTTCATTGATGACAAAATAATAAACATTTCCACCCCAGAAATAAAAATCTATAAAGGCACATATTTCTAATATCTGCCTGACCTTAATAGGCTCTCCATGGGGAGACATCACCTCATCTGATAGCTCCATCATCTTCAGTGCCATCAATGCTATTTGAACAGCATGTGTCTCGCTTTCTTTGTGTAAACCTCCAGCCACACAATAGGCATCTCCAATGGTCTCCACCTAAACATACAAATTTGTCTCTTAGTGTATATGCAGTCTGAGATGAAGAAAACATATGGCATGGCTTTAAATGCTCTCAGTGGGCCACAGCCTGCAGATTTTACTCAGACAAAACTCCCCCTGAATTCAATTGAGGTTTCGGCTAAAGAAAGACTGAGTCCTAAGAGGTAATTGGATCAAGTCTTGCAAAGAACAATTGCAAGGATTGTCTTACACTGGTGACCAGTTGTGATGGCAATTGCTTTTATTACGCTAAAGTCCATTTCCCCTTCTGTGGAGCTCTGGCACCTACTTTGATCAAATGCTTACTCCAGCTTCACACCGGTGTACCTGAGAGCAGCATTTTTACCAATGGCCTCTAACTTTCAGTAAGTTTCCCACATGGCAGCACAATCAGCTGACTTTGTAGACAATCTCCGTTTCACTCTGTGACCTGTCAAACTATTATAGATAAGGTCTGTGTCAAAATAATTTTTCAGATCCTATTATTCTCTATACCAGTTTAGTCTCCCTTTCCCATTCCCTCCTCCCCCGACCACCCAGATTGCCATAGAAATGCAATAAATTCTCTACCTTGTAGACATCTAGCTCTCCGCACTGGTAATCAAAGCGAGTATAGAGCTCATTAAGCATGGTGATAACCTGCATAGGTGAGCACTGGGCACAGATGGCCGTGAATCCTACAATGTCAGAGAAAAGCATTGTGACATTCTTAAATTTCTTGGCTTGCACAACTTGTCCCTGCCAGAGCTGCTGAGCAACCTCACCAGGAAAAATTGAGCACAAAAGATCTACTGTCTTCTTCTTCTCTTCCTCCAGAGCTTGATGGGCCTGTTCAAGGGTAGCTTTAAGCTTTCCTAGTCTCTTCTTTAGTCCATCTTGAGCTCTGGCTTGTTCTCCTATCAAAACAACATCCCTCAGTGCATTATGAATTGGAATATCAGAAAGGTATAATCCACGTCCTGTAAAATCTTCTAATCTATCCACACAGGGAGATCCCAGGAACAAGATGGCATTGGATTCAAATATATAGATCATTTGGCCTTTAAGATCCATTACCTGAAACCACAAAAGAGAAAAGAGTCATTCACAGCAATGGCAATATTTAAGGAAGGGGAAGAATCAGGACAAAGCTATGCTGTATCACACAAAGAACAGTCTGGTCCTAGGGTCTTATATTTTTTAAAAAATAATTAAAAGGGAAACATACAGCACTGTGCTATAGTCCCCTTAAAGCCATCCCACTGAACAGTGATTTATCACAAGTATTGTAGGATTCCTAGGTGACAGGGTTAAATCAATACTTACTGATAAATGGCTATTTCTGATATATCAATAAAAGTCAGTTTATACTGAGCAGAAAACAATAGTCAAGAGCATAATTTTGCACATTTCTGGGATGCATCTGTTGATCAGTAACTGATAGATTTGAGGTAAAAATTATATTATCTGTTCTATGCACGAACAATTTGTGTGTGCATGTGTATGAAGAAAAGTGGGGTGGGGTGCAGGGGAGAGGAGGGGAGGGGGCGACGAGGGGGTAGAGGAGGCAGCATCCACTTCAATTTCAACAGTGGAACTTTACAAATGAGAACAATTTAAAAATAAAGAGGCATAAGAAACATGAGCATCATATTTTAATTATTCACTAAAGAAAGCAAAATGTTCTTCATTATCTATTTTATTTTATTCCTTTTGTACCTAGTCATATAGAATGTGTAAGTATTCCATAGCTTTCATTAATGTTTCTTTTATGGGCCAATTTTCAAAGAGCAGACATCCTCTGCTACTTGCAAATGGACATGTGCATATGTATTTACCTGCAAAGGCAAATGTTTCTTTTGCAGGCACAAATAAATACACACACTTCTGGAGCCTCTTGGAACCTTTGAGATACTGCCCATTACTGTATTTGAGCCACCAGTAAGAGAAATTCACCTCAGATAAACTAACTAAAGTAGCATTGGCATTTTTTCCCACTTTAAGGTAAAAGTTAACTAGAAACTTTAATATACAGTTTAACAGGGTTCATGGGACAATGGAGCTCAGTGGCTTAGCTGATCATGAATGGAGTTTGGAGCTCATGGACTCTGAGGTCAGAAGGGACCAATATGATCATCTAGCCCAGGGGTCTCAAACATGTGGCCCGCGGGCTGCCTTCTTCCTGTGGCTTGCAATGACACCCGGAATTTGTAAAGCAATTATAAGGTTAATTATTTTATAATTAAAAGGTTTCAGTGACGCGGTCCTTGGGCCAATCCCCTAGTCCTCATGTGGCCCTCGTGGTGATTTGAGTTTGAGATCCCTGAATTCTAGCCTGACCTCCTGCACAAGCAGGCCACATTTTCTCCCCACACATGATGATCAAAAGCTGCTGTCAGATGACTATTTAACACCCTACAGAGTCTCAGCTATTTGCCAGGGACACAGTGTCCACAGCACTAAATAAATAAACAAGTCACCAAGTAGAACTAATTGGCATCTGTGATGACACTGTCAGGAAAGATCTCAAATGCAGAATGAACCAGGAGAGTGAACGATCTCATCCTCTCCAGGTCAAAAATAAAGCAGACTAGCAGGGCACGGCAGTGAAGCTTGCACTCTCCTTCTGTTCTACCGTTAAGCTAATAACACTGTACTGAAACAGTCTTCATTAGCTTTACTGTTCATTACAGCCATCAACTGTTACGTGTTCTCAACAAAAACAAATACAGAGCCAAATCTTGCATTCCTTCCTAAAACAAAATTCCTAGGGAAGTCAGATTTTTAATTGCGTTAAAGCCTCAGGATTTGGCCTACATTTTGTTACATAACTTTCTCCATCTGACCAGATGTGAAAGCTAGTTCCTGGAGATACTCAAGGCTAGAAATATTGTTGTTATCATTATTTTGTTGTATTAGCTATTGGAAGATCTAAGTTTACAGAGTTGCCTTCTTTGTAGTGGCTATTGAGTTATAACATGCCTCCAATAAAGCAAAGCAAAACAAATAAATATGTCACAGGACTAACGGTTGCGCATCAGTTCTTACCCTGGATGGCTTCTTAACAGCATTGTCCCATCTCCTCACTCGTATAGTGAACTGCATATTCAGCATTGTCATGATCCCACTAAATGTGCAGCTTAATCTGGGAGTAAGAATTTCAAAGTACTCCTCAAAGTTAGGATTTGCTAGAAATTCTCTCCTGTTCAAAAGTCTCCTTATCCCATTGCCAATTTGTAGAACAGCCATATCTTTATCAAACATGAAATGAAATGGGAAAGTCTTACAGAACAGCGAGGCAGAAATCACAAGAGAGGACTGTGGTTTACATGGAGATAAGGAAGGCCTTGTGCTTTTGACTAGTACAGAATACAACAAATATGGTTGGTTAATAAACTCCGTACAGTCATTACGAAAGCAGGGGGGCATCAGCCTCACTTCCACCTCAGATTCATACAAAATATGAGCTGCTGCCTTAATAATGCCAGGCAGAATGAGACTAGTTATTTTCTTAGGAAAGAAATAGTACACATTTAAGAAGTCTTGATCTTTTTCCAGGCATAGTATTGAGGCTTCCTCAGGACTGCCCTTTTTAATTTCTTCTTGGCAATGGCTACTCTGCTTCAGAAGGGTACTGAAACTGTTCAAGAAGTCCTTAAGGGTTCCTCCAACAACTCCCAAGATGTGTTCATCCTCTTCATAACATATTTTGAACAGCTCTTCACCAAGAGATTCCTTTACAGTGTCAACTGGCACACCTACAAATGTACAGCCATATTTCAGTCAATGACATTGAGTTTCAATCCTCCCCCTCGCCCCCAACACTAACCTACATCCTTCTAGCACTACACTTCCCTGCTCCAGCAGAGCCTCAAAAGACTCTCTGGTTAGAAGTAACTTAGTCTAGTCATAATATCCAGTGATTGAGAAACAGGGAGGCTTGATGGAACTTTCACTTTAAGCTCTTTTTCTCTCCTTATATAATCTCGCTTCCCAAACATACAGGTTTTGTGTCAGCAGAATATCCTCTGCCCAGGAGTGCTGAACTAGGCTCTGCAACACTTTGCCAGTGTCATTCTTAACCAGTTAGCAGGTCTTTCTATGAAAGAACACAAGATTGCACCTTCCCTCCAGCGACAAGACACTCTTGATGGGAGCACCCTTGACTCAGGGAATTAAATCATACTTTTGGAAAGTACTTACCTCTAGGTCACTAAGCCAGTCCTGTGTATACCACCGATAAAAATACAATTGTTTGGCTAGTCAGTGCAACATACAAGGACACACAACTAGCAAAAGACACAAAAACTAACTATAATTTATTGAAGTACGTCTGAAGCAGAAAGCCTGCCAACAGTGACGCTGCTGACTATCCAGGTGAATATAAGCTAGCGAAATAGTGTATTTGGATTTTCAGAAAGTCTTTGACAAGGTCCCTCAACAAAGACTTTAAAGCAAAGTAAACAGCCATGGGATAAGAGGGAAGGTCCTCCTCTTGATCAATAACTGGTTAAAAGATAGGAAACAAAGAGTACGAATAAATGGTCAGTTTTCACAATGGAGAGAAGTAAATAGCAGGGTCCCCTAAGGATCTGTACTGGGACCAGTAACGTTCCATATATTATTAAATTTTCCAGAAAAAGGGTAAACAATGAGGTGGCAAAGTTTCCAGATGATACAAAATTACTCAAGATAGTTAAATCCAAAGCTGACTGTGAAGAGTTGCAGAGGAATCTCACAAAACTGGGTGACTGGGCAACAAAGTGACAGATGAAATTCAATGTTGATAAATGCAAAGATAATGCATATGGGGAAACATAATTCCAGCTATACAAAATGATGGAGTCTAAATTAGCTGTTACTAATCAAGAAAGATCTTGGAGTTATTGTGAACAGTTCTCTGAAAACACCTGCTCAGTGGGCAGTAGCAGTCAAAAAACCTAACAATGTTAGGAATCAGAAGGGAACAGACAGATTATAAGATAGAAAATATGATAATGTCACTATATAAATCCATGGTACAAACCACAGTTTGAATGTCGTGTGCAGTTCCGGTCGCCTCATCTCAAAAAAAAAAAAAAATCAGAAGGGCAAAAAAAGTGATTGGAGTAAGGAACTGATTTTATATGAGGAGAGATTTGGAAGACTTGGACTGTTCAGGTTAGAAAAGGGATAACTAAAGGGGATATGAGAGAGGTCTATAAAATCATGAATGATGTAGAGAAAGAGAATATCAGAGCGTTATTTACCCCCTTCATATAACCCAAAAACCACAGGTCACCCAACAAAATTAATAGGAAGGCAAATATAAGGAAGTACTTCTTCATACAACCTATAGCCAATCTATAGAACTAATTGCCAAGGATGTTGTGAAGGCCAAAAGTATAATTGGGTTATAAAAAATAATTAGGTAAGTTCATGGAAGATAGGGCCATCAGTGGGTATTAGCCAACATGGTCAAAGAAGCAACTTCATGATCTTGGTGTTTCTAAACCTCTGATTACTAGAATCTGGGACTGGATGGCAGGGAATGGATCAGTCAATTAAATTATTCTGTTCTGTTGATTCCTGAAGCATCTGGGCCCAGCCAACATAGAAAGACAGGGCTAGATGGAACATTAGTCTGAGACATATAGCTATTCTTAGACCAAATTTGATCTGTTCTCCCCAGATTGCAGGGCTCATAGTTCTTTAGAGGATAGTACAAGTTCAAACAAATCTGGATTCACTTTCAAGTGAAAATATTAGACCAGCAAAACCTGAAACCCACTGGTAAGTATGTGTAACACGTCTCACACTCTGCCTGATCTGCAGAGAATATAAGTATGTAACTCAAATTGTAACTCATGCTTTTTCAGCTCTTTTAATGTTTAGTCCCCAGTTCCCTGGTACATCAGTCAAGATTTGTTCAATATTATTATTATTATTATTATTATAACAACAATATTATTCAGAGGTGTCATATTACCTGCTGCATTTGCATGATCAGTGACTATTTTTTCAAAATCTTCTCTTTCCCCAGATTTCCTGCAAAGATCATTAAAATATAAGTTTTAAAAAATTATCTGCAGAATCAAAAGTAGAATTTAATGATGATCACATTGCAATGAAAAAAATACCAGGAAAGTAACAAAATACCTTCCCTATACTCACTGTGTAAAGTTGATAAATATACATATTTTCATTTAATCAGAAATGGGACTTACTATATAACAAATTTATTTATCACATAGGTTTTTGTGGGCACGATCCCACTTCATCAGCTCCATGAAATTTCACGATTTCATGCATCTGATGAAGATGGACTGTGCCCATGAAAGCTTTTGCGAGAAATAAATGTATTAGTCTTTAAAAGTGCCACAGGACTTCTTTTTTGTTTTGCTGAACTAGACTAACACAGCTACCCCGCTGGAACTTGTCACCATGCAAGGTGACACTAACACTGTAAACTTGTGATAAATTAAAGTTTTATGTTATCGGATCTTGGATTATATGGTAAGAAATATAGGTCAAATACTATGAACTGTAAATGATCAAAATCCTCATTGACTTCAGCATTTGGGTTTATGGTTGACATTTTCTACTCAACTCTGTTTGTATTCTATAATCAGGCATTTATTGAAATTATGCAGTTCTCTAAATTAATTTACATGTAAATGCATGTTAAAAAATGTTTCTATTTTACTTGTAATATCAGGGGTAACCCCACTGACCTCAAAATTAGTTAGTTTCTTGGAGTCACTTCACGTTTGCACAAGGCAAGAATTAGGCCCACTGAATTCTCTTGAGGTAAATATCACGATTCCCTGACTAGAGAGGTCAATAATTACAAACTTTGAGCTAACCTAAGGATTATCCTTACCTTGATATAACCAACACATCTCGAAGACATTGTACATATACAGTTCCCTACATTCTGAATGCCTTTAACTAAAATACCTGGAAATATATACATCACCATAGTATTTAATGTGTACATATCTTCATTATGATGTGGGTTTTTAATAGCTTCATTTTTTTCTCTTTCATACTAACATTCTAAAGGGAATATAAAACTAAAGATCAAGAAAAAAAAATCCCCTTTGATGAACCGTTCAGAAAGCAGCAAAAAACATATACTATCCAGTTGGTTATTTTTCGATTAATCAATGTTTGTAAAGTGCTTTAAAAACATAAAATATTGTGTAAGTGCTACATAGTAATTGTATATTGTTGGTGTTGAGTAGCAGCAACATTGCTTCCTAATTCAGTATTGTTTTCTCCTGAGGATACGAACAATAAATACTTAGTCCAACATTTTCAAAAATATCCACCAATTCAAGGGGCCTTGATTTTGAATATGCCGTTTGAGACATCCTGAAGGACCTCATCTTTCAGAGGTGCTGAGCACAGTTAGTTCCCACTGACTTTGACTAAGGGTATGTCTACATTCTAAGAAATACCTGCAGCTAGCCCATGTCAACTGACTTGGGTTAGGGGCTATTTAACTGCAGTGTAGATGTTCAGACTCTGGCTAGAGCTTGGGTTCTGGTGCCCTCTGGCTCTAGCCCAAGCCCAAACATCTACATCACAATTAAATCACATCTATCTACTGTAGTGTCTGCTAATTGGTCTCCTATAAAAAAACTCTGCCTACACTACCCAATTTCTGGACGACATCCTGCACCAGGTTTGTAGAATTAGCACTTCAGTTAATGAAGTTCCAGAAAGGTAGCCCTTTAGTATCTAGTTACAGTAATTCACCAAAAACCAGATTGGAATATGGCACTGCAGAATTGGAATTCATCTGCAAAGTAGAAACCTTCAGACTGGAATTGACTAGAGATCTTGAATGGCTAAATCATTAGAAAAGATGATTTCCTCTCAGTTACTCTTCTCAGCTCTTGCCTCCCTCTAATACACTGTTTGAATCAAAACAGCTTGTTTACTTTGCAGAGACAGCTGGATCTATGTGAATTAACATTGTGACCCACCCTTCTCTTTATTTTTAATTCTCTTTATTTTTATTTTTCTCTTTAATTTACAATTAACATGCTATTTTTTTTTTTCATTTCATGCATCTGATGAAGTGGGATTATGCCCACAAAAGCTCATGTGATAAATTTGTTAGCCTTTAGAAATGCCACAGGACTTCTTATTTGTTTTAGTTAATTAAGTCACACAACACCTCTGTAAGTATTTAAAATGAACTGTTCTATAGAGAAATTAAGTGAGATGAACAAGGCCATGTGTCAAATCAGAGATGGAGCTGAAACAGATTTCAGAAATCATTGCTTCCTGCCCTCCTTTACCAAGTGTTATTTTTACAAACTCATTAAACATACCTGCTTTCCTTTATTTTGTTCTTTGCTAATGCTCTCTGAAGTGCAAGATGTAACCTTTCAAACTGGAAATGAAAAGAGATGTTAATAAAAATGGCAGTTGCTTAAAACGGTGGCTGAAGCTTGGCCTGACATGAGTAATTAACACCTGGAGGGGGAGGCTTCATTTTTTGAAAGATAGAATTAGGGAGGCAAACAGATCATTAGATTGAAAGAGAGAGAATGTCTGAGTCAGTTTTGACAAGAGAGAGAAAACCCAGTGAATAGGTACAATGCCTGGACAGAGCATGCTGCACTGGAACTGGTCCCTGCAAAGTAACAAAGCCAATCCAAAAATGTGTGATGTAATTATAGTAAATGCAATGAGACGTGTAAAAGTATGAAAAAGGAGAGGATTTCTCTGTAACTTTGAAGCTGTGATTTACCCTGCCTCCACCCCAGTGTTTGAGTCTGATCAACTCTGGGTAGCATTGCTAAATACCAAACAAAGGAACCTCATTGACAAAATCTGGAGTTGAACTGAGGGGGGGTTTTTTGGACCTCAGAGAGCTGGATGAAGCATTCTGAGTAAGCTCAGTGGAAAAAGTCTCAGAAGGAATCCCAATAATTATATTATTTATAAAGAAAAGGCTTCATTTGCTTTTTAAGAATTAATATCCCCTTTCAAGTAGTAAAAGTCATTAGAAAAGCATAAAAATCGCAATTTTTAGAGC
The DNA here is from genome assembly GCA_007922175.1 of Pelusios castaneus. Taxonomy (NCBI): domain Eukaryota; kingdom Metazoa; phylum Chordata; order Testudines; family Pelomedusidae; genus Pelusios; species Pelusios castaneus. The sequence goes on from ML685796.1 coordinate 3,592,377, forward strand.
TTAGTTTATGTTGGTATTTTGAGTTCCAGTAACATTCTAATCAAGTTCTCTGGGTCAATGTGCCGCTATGCTGCTGTATTCTAAATATGGTGAGATGGCTTTAATTCCACGTTACTAGATACTGATAAGGAAAACACTTTTTCTAGAACATAGCTTTTGACATTATCAGCCCTACTTTCTAATGCCATAAATTAAAAATACAAAAGACAAAATGTCATAGATCAAAACTTCCATGTGGCTGTAAGGTATAAGAAAAATAATATTTTCATATTGCAGTTAACCTTCTCCTCCTAAAAAAGCTAATTATAAGTCCCATACTGAAGGACAACAAATAATGTTTCTCTTAAGCATTATTTTCTAAAGACATTAAATATTGCCATTTTTTAATGACAATTTTAGGAAGTCACATTGAAGGGGTCAAGATGAAAAGTTGTCAAATGTAGTTTCCGAAACAACCACCAACCAGTAACTTAAGTAACCTGTTCACCCATTTATGTGATGATAAAAATACATACATGAGGAAAAAGGATAATTTTGAATATAATAATTCCCATATGGCTGCACATTTTAACCCTACCGTGACTCTGCCAATTTTGAAAAAGACATTCAAAGGATAAAATTCTGGTTACAAAGCCAGATAAAAAGATCTGGTGAGAGAGGCCAACTAGGGTGCCTGGAGGATATAATCCAGCATCTTTTCAACCTACACTTGCACATCCACTCTGTAGTTCCTACTCCAGTCTATGGTCTGAAATACAGCTCTCTGCAGTGCACACATACACCTTATATGTGGCTCTGGACCAATGAATCTGCCCTGTGACTGGATTGATGGTGCTCCAGCTCCACTCAAAACCCACTACATCTCCATGGTCCTGAACAAAAAACTTCCAGTGGAAATGCTATATTCATTTCAGGGTCCCTGTACACTGACTCACTTTGGTCTAGCCTGTCCCTTCCGCCAGTGGAAATGTACCAGTTCCATTGTAACTTCCCACTTTGTATCGTTACAGAAGATAAGGCAGGAAGAAAGGTTACTGCTCTAGAAAAACAAATGGCATTAGGAAGGTAGCAAGTTTGGATTCAAATAAAACCAAAAATGAATAACTGATGAACAATCATAATCAATCATAATTAATTCACATGAATATATAAACGGAAACAGTTTGTGTGGGGGCATCCAACTCCTCACTCAAATCTAAGTATGGTACTCTATCTTTCTTTTTAAAACAAATCCAAAAACCAAGCAAGCAAATAAAAAACCCACATGCATTCTGTTTTATCTTGAGATTCATCAAAAAGTTATTTTGGAGCCATATTGTGCCCTTGATTCCTACGCACAAGTCTCACTGACGTGGATGGAAGTGGCACATGCTGATCAGCAACACAATATGGCACTTTGTTTGGAAGTTTTCAATTTGAAAAAAGGGTGACAAGTCACTAGATCACCTTGTGCTGCCCTGTTTAACAGTAAGCAATAAGTTTTTAAACAAATTTAAAATTATCTAGAAAGGAGGGTGGTTGGGGAAACAGGCCCAGATAGAATAAAAACAGACTGCTTGTCTGCAAGAGCTCCACTAATATCAGTGACTATAAACTCCTGCTGTAGTGACTCGGGCTAGATCCTCTGCTTGTGCACATGGTTACAGCATCAGTGACTTCAGTGCAGCTGTACTTTTTACACCAGATGAGGATCTGGGCTATGGTCGTTCTATATTAAAGAAATGTGTATACTTGCATCATTCTCAAAATAATTCTCTCAACCCTCCCAAAAAAGAGAGACTCACTAGTAGCAAATTAAAAGTAAAATTCATTGAGCAAGAAGGGCTTGGAGTCACAGACAATATTTTAATTTCACAAATGAGTTTGGTGGGCGCCCTGGGAGAACGCACTGTGACCAGTGCATTTGCCCATAGAATTTAATTTCTTCTGAATTTACAATTGATTCTATTAAGTGATAGATGTCTGTCATGTTACCACAGAAGATAGAAAGTAAAAAGAGTCTATTAAAAAATCATCATAGGCAGAGTACAAGAAATGGAAGAGGTGGGAAAACAAACATGCAAATAGAATTAATCACATTCCATCGCTTCCAGCAAGGTGGCCCAATGTCACCAACCAAGCTAACATGGACATTCTGCACATTAACAGTTGAAAAGTTATTTCCCACTATTAAGATTTCACAACAACCAAATTGACCACTGATCACCAGCTCCCCATCCATTAAGATCCCAGCATGCACTATACTCAGGACACCACACTTACCCTGGAACTCAGCCTAAGCCAGACAAGTGGAGTATGTTTACAACAACATTGTTACCTCCAAGCCTGTGTAGACAGACATGCGTTAGCTCTTTTTGAGTTAGCTTGCTAAAAATAGCATTGCAGACTATTGTGACATGGATGGTGGCTAGGAATAGCCACTTGAGACCATGCCTGGGTCCAAAATCAGGCTGCTATCTGTTGCAACACCCGCACTCCTAATTTTAGCAAGTTAGCACAAGTCTGTGCATGAGGGCTGACACGCTCATTCCTATCTGCAGTGTACATATACCCTTGCTGGTCAAGCAGGTACTTTCTAAAATCTGTTTGGTGTGGTTTCACATAACTTCTTTTCCTTCATTGAGTCAAACCTTTTGGACTTTATCCAATTCTCACTACTCCTGAAATCAATGGAGTTTGCCTGTGCAAGGATCTCACTATTTGAGCAATGTTCATATATTAAAACAAATTATCAATATTTTTGAAATCAATATTGTGCATACAGAATGTAACACTGCTCAGCTAGTTTGAGAAGGACATTTGAATCCTCTGTTTCCTATTGCACTAGGTCTTTAAGCTGTATCTGCAAAAATATCATTACTATTTCTGCATGTCACTATTATTTGTATTATTAATTTAGCAGATGTTCGGTTCAGTAGAAAACGCCTTCCGCTTCAAGCACTTTGGAAGCTAGGTGCTGTAACAGTGAGGCAAGTAGGCCCACTGGCTTCAATACTGCACATAGCCATCCTGTTGACTTCAGTAGTTGACTTGCATGAGTAAGAGTTGCAAGTTTGGGCCCTAAATCAAACAGGCAATACAGTTTAAACAAGCAATATGCTAGAAGATCCTTCAGTATAGTAGCAGCATGGAAATAGCTATTTTGACTAATGTAAAAGGAGAAGGGAGGCTTTTGAAGATCACTGGGCAACATGAAACAAAGGATGAGACAAAAGATGCACAAGGATTCATAATGGATTTTGGCATTGTTCTATCCAGCAGTAGTGGGGGAATGAAGAAATGAGAGCAGAGATATAAGCAAGGACAGAAGTAGGCAAGGCTTGAAGGAAGAACTTGATTCAAACTTGCATATACTTTACTGCTTATTTAAAAGGCATTCTTCGAATGTTTATTCCTAATGCATTAAAAAAATATCATTATCAGTACATTGTAATCATTTACCTCAGGAAAGAGCAGTTTGCCGATGCTTTCAGCTAATGTGTGCAGATACACTCTGGTTCTGCTGGTTTTCCTTTTTGGAAGGTTCTCAGGAGTGTCTTTTTCATGGACTTCTTTGCAGATGGGCAAAGCTGCTCTAGAACTATTTGGCACTTCTGCACATTCCTCCTCATGTTCATTGGAAATGTGACTTTTGGTCAGTAAGGAGAAAGGACATTCCCCAGTGATCTTCAAGTCTTTCAGTTTGGTACAGAACATACTGTACAAAGTCTCTGTCTATTGATATTAAGAGTATTTTACTTTGTGTTTAACACTTCTCTTCTGTTGACTAACAGTTGACGAAGCTAGAACAGTTGATGAAGGCAACTGCTTTGGAAGAATACTTGCCGTTCTAAATCACTGTAGGAACAGACATCACTTTATAACCCTGCAAAACATGAGGAAAGAAAAAAAAGAGAATGAAAACATGAAAGAATGATAGATTACTCATTTAGTTTGCCTGATGGTTACATGAATGTCATTTTACAGTAATGTCAACCTTACTATAACCCCTAGGTCCTGACCCAAGAAAGAATTTAAGCACGTGTATGTATATAACTTTAAGCATATGAATAATCCCATTGATTTTTACTATTCATGTACTTAAAATTATGTGCATGCTAGATTGACGCCTTAGTAGCTAACACAGAAACATAATTTTATCTGAACTGTACTTATGATCATGTTGAAGGATTAGACTCCATTGAAAAAACAAAGAAACAAAGACACATTAAGTCCATTCCACTCTTGTTCAAGAAAATTATCTGACATGGCACAAAGGGATTTGCTTTTACTAACATGGGAATTTAACCCTCAGTGCTCTTGATACCCACAGTACAGCCTGTGCAAGTATAATTGAGTTTGATGTACTTGCACTCCTGGAATGCTTGGATGCAAGAGCCAGTGCCTCAGCTCAGGGTTGTTGTCCTGACCATGCAAGAAGACAGACAAGATGCAATGAATGTGCTGCATTCTGTATTCACTTAATACATCTGGGAATACGCAGCAATAAATTGTACACAGCAGGTCATCTTCCTTTCCTTAATCATTTGGGACAGCTGCCATCAGCTTTCCCCATTTCCAATCTGGTCCAGACCTGTTACTGGGACCCCACTGCCCCCTTCTAGCAGGAGGATTAAAGGAGATAGGAAAAGAGTGGATTTATCTTCTCAAGGAAATAGATTTCAGGAACCCCAATTGCCCTTTCCCCAGCTTTCTTAAACCTACTTCAAATTCTGTTCATGAGTGAACTATATCCCCCTTTTTAACAAGTACTTGCCACACCTGCTCTCTCTTAAGTTGCGGCATCTTGACCTAACCTCCTTACCTTCTTCATTAGGCCCCTGACCTGCTATGGGGAAGGTGAGCAATCCTCCCTACCCAGGCCAATATGGCAGTCAGGGAAAAATTCATTCATAGACACCACCAAAAAAAAGGCCTAGAGCAAGCTGTCAGTAGATCATTAAAAACATGGTAATATTCTCATCTCATGTCTCATGGGTTGCAGGATGGGTGCTGTCCTGCTGACTGATGTGTGAGGAAAGAGAGTATCCAACACCCTCTCACCCCATCCTGCCCAGGAACGCACGGGCTATAAGTACCTCTCTCCTCCCAGTGCACATGGTGGGTCATCCCTTCCCCCACCACCAACTAATTCAGACAGTTCCTGGTCCCCTGCCATTGGCTCTGCTAAAACAACCCAACCCCCTTTATGCACGATCATAACCTAAATACAACATGGCCTCTTAAAGCAATCCCATTCCATTTTTTCCTGCTGCCCAACCAAAAACCCACCACATTTAGATGCAGTAAGCATACTGACTTCACAGCTGTCCAATATACACCAGCTGAGAATATGACCACATATCCTGCATACCTGGTACCAACACTGCTTGGAAATACCAAAGGAAGCCATGCTGACAGAGGAAATATCTTTCAGATGAGACACTGAACAGTTGTAATAAATTTGAACTTTGTTTTAGAATAATTGCCTCCTTTTTATTGTATTTATTTCAGTAATGTGTAATATGCAAAGAGTATTCGCCTAAAGGTTTTACACCTTCCCTGTGTGTATCTCTATATTAATGCAATAATTTAATTAAGGTAATTCTTTAGTTCTGGGTGTGTCTGAACTCATCAGTGGGCTAAAATACTAATACTTCATTTCTGGAGATCTGAGTTCAAATATGTCACAAATGTAATTCCATAATTGGTGGTTTCAAACCAGTTCCTAGAGGATATCGTTCAAAATTATCAGGGTTACACATCCTACTTCATACGAGAAACTGCAAAACTCAGTGTCAATGTTATAGTCTATGAAAAAAATTATATTCTCTTTTTCTGACTTTAGTTTTTATATACAATCTTCTAAATCCAGTTTTTTAATAGGGAATTTAGAATCTCCCTCCTCTATTACCGTACAGTCTCATGTCATGAATGGAGAAACAAATCTCTTTAAGTAAGAATGACACTCAATGAATTTGTTATTTGTCTTTAAAATAAAAGCATTTGTGACAGTTATGTCTATTTAAAAAGTACTCCTTTGCTGCAGGGGTTTTTCACTGAACAATATTGAATTCTTTTGTAAAAACTGAAAGGAAACAAATAAGGCTGTGATTCAGCAAAGCACTCAAGCATGGGCTTAAAGATCATCAAAGACCTAAAGCCTTCAGCAGTGGACTGAACTGTTTACGTCAATAAATTACTAAGAACCGTGTATAATAATTAGGCATGGCAGAATTCGATTTCTATATCATTTCAACAGATATTGATCTTTATTGTTAAGTTTTCTTACATTTTTATCAACTTACATTTTTACAAATAATTGGGGGTGGAGGTCCGACAAGTATTGAATGTAAGCAGACAAGATTCATGAAGCTGAAACTTTGTAAGGTTATTAAAACACAAATTTTCAACATCACACATCAAAATATAGAACATAAACATCCTGAAATCAACAAATCATGCCCGTCTTTACTATTTATTTGCCAGTACATTTATAATAAGCCTCATTCAGAAGTCTAAATAAAAGGATTTTGACTTCAATGATTTCTGAAGCAGCGTTCTTCTTTCTTTGCCTATCTGTAAACTCTGATTATTATTGTCTGAAATCTTTTGTATGTGTATGGGAAATCAACATTCACTGACCTTTAGCCACAAAAATCTAATCCTTCCAAGCTTGATCTTAATATATATGCTATACCAGTGGTTTTCAAACTTTTTTCTCCAGGATCCAGTTGAAAAACATCATTTATGCCTGCAACCCAACAATTACATCTTTGAGCAATGCATTCCAGTCTTTCAGCAGTGGCAGCAGGCGGTGCCATGACCCAATACCTGAGGGTCTGCGACCCACTACTGGGTCCCAACCCATGGTGTGAACACCACTGTGCTAAACTGTTAACTCTGGGCTTTAGGTCTTTGATTATCTTTAAGCACATGCTTGAGTGCTTTGCTGAATCAGGGCCTTAATTTTTTTAAGAAAAATGTTAAATCAGTTTAATATCATTACTGAAGCATTCTGTATAAACACTGTTCCAAATGCATAAGGGATTAATGAAAAAAAGAGGTTCCTTTTTTTAAAAGAATTTTTGGAAAACAATATAGCATTGAAATACAATGATCTTAGGAAAGTAGTTCCTGATAAATGAAATTCTTCATTTAAACACACTGCTACTTACTAGAAATTAACTGTATGAAAATTTCAAATTCTCAGCTTTTGAAGAATGAAAGGCTGCATTAATCCAAGCAGCATTTGAACTATGGATCCAGTAAATCTAGTTTTTCTAAACACGAGTTTGATCTTCTTACAATTGAAGTCTATGTCAAAACCCTCATTGGCTAGGTCTACACTTAATAAAGTTAGTTCGAATTAGTTAATTTGAATTAACTAATTCAAACTAATTTTAGTTAGACAACAGAGTCTTGTGGCACTTTTAAAGACTAACAGATTTATTAATCACATGAGCTTTCGTGGGAGAAAATCCCACTTCGTCAGACGCTTTGAAGATAGGAAAGTTACAGAGTGGGAGGAAATAAAATGCAGGGGAGTGTATGACATAGCATCAGGTCAGGCTGTAACAGCAAATCAAAATAGGTGTTAGGATTCAAAACACTGGGGAACAGCACATAGAGGAGGGGGAGGTCAATTCACTTGATGTAATGCGAGAAAAATCCATAGTCTCTGTTTAACCCCAAGACAACTGAGTCAAATTTGCATATAAGTTCGAGTTCTGCAGACTCTCTTTGAAGCTGTGATTTGTTATTCATCTGTTTCAACACAGCTATTAACAAGTCGTTGAGGGAGTGAGCAGGGAGATTGAAGTGTTCCCCTACAGGTTTTGCAGTGTTGCAATTTCTGATGTCAGATTTGTGTACTCAGTTGTCTTGGGGTTAAACAGAGACTATGGATTTTTCTCGCATTACATCAAGTGAATTGACCTCCCCCTCTTCTATGTGCTGTTCCCCAGTGTTTTGAATCCTAACACCTACTTTGATTTGCTGTTACAGCCTGACCTGATGCTATGTCATACACTCCCCTGCATTTAATTTCCTCCCACTCTGTAACTTTCCTATCTTCAAAGCGTCTGACGAAGTGGGATTTTCTCCCACGAAAGCTCATGCGATTAATAAATCTGTTAGTCTTTAAAAGTGCCACAGGACTCTGTTGTCTTTCTACAATAGACTAACACGGCTACCCCTTTGGAATAATTTTAGTTAGTTCGAGTTAACTTAATTCGAACTAGCAAATTTTAATTCGAACTAAGCAAGTGCCATGCTGGTGCAATCTTTTGATATAGTTTCTAGCCAGTCCTTGCTGCCCAAAACGTGCCCTTACAGAATCACATTCCAGGGCAACTGCTAGTGTTAATTCATGTTCTCCCTCTCTCTCTCATATCAACTACCTTGACATTTACCTTTGACAACAAGTTTAAAATTAAAAAAAAAAAACCCTACCTTCTCCAGGATCAAACAAAAAACAACACAACTATTGATCACTTGACTTGGTCCAAAATTATACCATTGCATGAACCGGAAAACACTGATAAGAAATACAGGATATTTACTGCAGTACAAAAAGGTTACATACCATGACTCAAAATGTTTTCTTTTTAATACTTTCCCTTATACTTTCATTTATATTTGTCTGTATTTCAGCTGAAATGCTTTTCTGTATGATCATCTGTATTAGCTACCTGTGAATACTTTGCTCAATAATAGTAATTTTAGTGCAATGGATCAACCATACCTTTCAATAACAGGCTAATACTAAAATTTCCATTAAAAGCAGGTGCATGACTGCTTGTTAACTAGCTTTCAACAAACTCTGTTTAATATTTTAATAATTTAACAATAATAAGTTCATGCAAACAGGACAAAAATCATAAGTAAAAACTAGTCTGTAAACCTAAAAGATTATTTTTATAATTATGTGGAATACAGATATATAGTAAAATACAGGGATTTAAAGCATTTTTTATTCCTCAATTATTTGAAATTAAGTGAGAGTACTTTCTAGTCCCAAGCTTCTTAAGACTGCTGTTAAAACACAGAGAGATGATTCCCCCAAGCTGAAAATAAACATTTTAATCTTTTAAGAGCTTTAAAATCTTTGTTTAGTTTGATTTAGTCTTACTAAATCAAATACGTACAAAAAAAAGCTAAATATCTTTCTTCATCTGCTTTGTTGATAAGTTACCTTTTGAAACAGATACAGTCTCCAGAGGCAGCAGAGGCAGCCTTTGGCTATTGGGGGCCCTAGACAAAGGCCCATAGTGGGGCCCCCTATAGGCCCATTGCAGGGCCCCCCCATGGCCCCAGCTCACCGCCACCGCCACTGCCTCCCGCTCTCCCCTGGCTCCCTCCCACAGCTCTGGCCCCGTGGCTCTGGCTCCCCCCCCCACATTCCCAGCTCCCCACTGCTGGCCCCAACCCCTTCTACTGCCAGCCCCAGCTCCTTCTCCTCCTGCTGCCAACTGAGGCAGACATGGCTTTAGGGGTAGGTGAAGCAGGCGATGCGGCCCCTTACCGTTCGGGGCCCTAATTGTGCACCTGCTTCGCCTACCCCAAAAGCTGCCTCTGCTTTGGAATGCACAGCAGCTAAACAAATAGTGTATAAATTCACATCTGCAGATGGGATTTCTCAGTGTTAGTAAGAGTGGTTTTCGGTGGACAACTGCCAGTCGCTGTGTTAGGTACCGAAAATCTTGGAAAAGAGCGTGACCCATGTCATTCCAAATGTGTTCATCTCCTCAGTGAGAAGTTTGTTAAACCCTTTTTGCATCTTTTCAGTAAGAGATTAACTCTTCCATTGCGATATTCAATGACACAACACTTTCTTCCGGTTGATAATCTAGTCCTAGTTTTAGCAGAACAGACACATCAACCAGTCCGCTTGGAGACAATTTAATCAGTATCTAGAAATCATGAAAGGCAATAACATTTTTTAAAAAGAGGCTGATAAAACGCACTTCATAAAAACTAGATCATTATCTGGTACCAAGCAGTGTAGCTCTATTGATTCCAAAGGAGCTACACCAATTTACACCAGGTGGGAATCTGGCTCAGATACTCCTTACACTATAAAATGGACAGCAAATGCAGCACAGGCAACACATATATAATCATATTTTTATATGTATCTAACATACAAAAGAAAACTATATCAAAAGATTGCACCAGCATGCACTCAAAAGTTAGGAAATGCTGTAATTAAGTTTGCCTGTGCAACTTTAATTTGTCCTATTTGTGCATATGCCTCATGCTATGGTCTTTAATTACACGATCACATACTGTTTTTTCAACTGGACCACAGTCTCCTTCACTACACAGGATGAGCAGCTATTTAATATTAAATTTTCTCATAGTTCAATGTTTGATCAAAGCCCTACTTCCTGTACATTATTCCAATCCTGTTCTAAGACAGAATCATTTATTTCCTCACAGATTTTTCTAGGGTACTCATCACTAGAATATATGAGTGCTTCAGTGACTTCAGCTGCAAAAATGCTCATCTCCGAAGTCTCAGGTTGAGCACCTATAAAATGAAGAGCACACAAATAGAGACCACTAAGAAAAGTTTAATTTAAGACACTTGCCCAGCATCACACAGAAACTCTCTGGTAAACACAAGAATAGAATCGAGTTCTCTATGGTAGCATTCCATTTCCTTCACCCTGAAACTATCCTTTCTCTTCTTAAAATCCCCTGCCTCATTCACTATACACATTCTGCAACGAACAAGGCAGGGGTCCTGCAGACTACCTCATTCTCTGCACACCCCCGATTCATCTCTATGGTCCACTGTTTGCATTAAATCATAGACATGTAGGGCTGGAAAGCATCTTGAAAGGACATCTGATCCAATTCTCCACAGTGAGGCAGGAACAAACATACCTAGACCAATGCTGACAGCTGTTCTTATAAGTCCCCAGGACAGGGATTCCACAACCTCTCTGGAAGCCTATTCCAGTGCTTAACTATCGTTAGAGTTAGAAAGCTTCTTTTCTAATATCTAACTTAAATCTCTCTTGCTGCAGATTAACCCAACTTTTTGTCCTACTTAGAGGGCACATGCAGAACAACTGATTACCATCCTCTTTATAACAGCCCTCAATATATTTTAAGACTTATCAGGTCCCAATTCAATCTTCTTTTCTCAATACTAGTCATGCCCATTTTTAACATTTTCTCATATATCAGGTTTTCTAAACTTTACGTCCTTTTAGTTGCTTTCCTTTGGGCTTCTTTCTAATTTATCCACATCTTCCTTAAAGAGCAGTATCCAAAACTGAGCACAGTACTGTAAAGACTTTGACCCAAGAAATAAACTTCTCTTGAGGGGGGAACTTGTTGCATCATAAGCCAAAAGCAAAATAAAAGCACTGACTAGAGGGGAAGTTGCTGAGGAACCACATGGTAAACAGGGAACAGGCTGAGGACTAAGTTCAGAGCAGACTTTGCTACCAGATTCAGTGCTATGCAGAATTTGTGATGAAACAGCAGAGACTGGATATGGGACCTGCACACACATGGTTGAGCAGGGAGGGCCTGGTGGCTAGGTCAGCTCTTAGCGGGACAGGATCCCAAAAAACAATTATTGTAAACTAAGTGCTTTAGAGTGACATTGCTCCTATAGTTTGGGAAGTGCTCGGTGCTCTGAGACCAGGTTTGGATACACAAGAAGGGCCTTCTGTTCTTGTAAAGGAGACTTTCATTCAGCCAGGAACCATGTGGGAGATGATGGGAGGTGTATAACCTAGCTGCCACTGTGGTTGGAGCATCCCCTTACCAGGAGCTGTACAGAAAATGCTGCCACGGTAGCTGGAGACAACATAGAGGGATCCCCAATGAGACACACCAGGGACTGATTATTTTACCCAGGAAACCTGCAAGCTTCCTACCTGCTGTTAACAGAGCACTGGACTGGATATGGCACTCAAGGCTCCGAGCTTGAGCAACCCAAACCTCCTGTTGGACTGCAAGGTATTTGTAACCTTGCAAGCCCTAGTAAAATATCCCTTGCCATTTCCTGCCTAATAAAATATCCCTTCATTTTAGCCATGTGTTTGATGACTTACAGGGACCCACCAGGGGCTGGTGACTATAGGATCTAGCAGCCTTCAGTCCGTGCCTCCAAGACATGGCACATTTGGTGCCAATGACTACCTTAAGAGCGGGGTCAGATTAAGACATGCTGAGGCCCGAAGCTATGTCAAGATTCAGAGGCCCCATACCACAAAAAATAAAGAGGAAAAACATTTTCTTTATTATCTCTGACATATTTAGAGTCCCCTCACATAACATGAGGCCCTAAGCCATGGCTTACTAGGCTTGTGCCTAAATCTAGCACTGCTTAAGAGGTTTGGTGTGCCACAGTACCAAGCAGTCAGAATAATTACTGAAATACTTCTGTGATTACTAACTAGTATTTCAAAACCTCATTAATGAAACTGAACATTCATGTGATCACCATTAATCCCTAAAAACCTCTTAATGTTGTAATGAAATAGTGAAACCATTTTATAAAATCCAGATTATATACTGTACTGAACATCGTCCCAATTACTCCCCTGTATGACTGCCTAGGTATAGACTGATATCTCACTCAGTCACAAGAGAGACTTTCTTTCAGTCTAACATGATAGTTCCTCCTAATTCTTAATGTCAGTTGTATAAAAAGGTGCTACTTCAGAGGAAAAAGACCAAATAAGAGTTTATGTTCTGCTACTGCTACTGTCCAGCCAAGGGATAGACTATAAGGGGAAGAAAAGACATTATTGGGGGAGAGGTTGGAGGGTTTTAGATGACAAATCCCCTGGACAAATTCCTAAATCAGATTCTTTCACCATCATTTATCCTGAGTAGTAATTTAGTCCACAACAGTTTTATTGTAATCAATGGGAAATGAGGGATCAGTAAAATACACGAGCAAACTTTAAAAATCACGGATGTGCACATTTTAAAGATGAACCAAAAGCCGTTGTGCCTAACATGTGACTTATGTTTCTTCTGCATGAACAGTTGATTGAGACCTATATAAGAGGACAGAGCTGTACATCCATGATTTAGCAATCAGTGTCATCAGAGATGAACCGAACCAAAACTCAAGTTTCAAAATACCACTGAACTTTGGGGATGAGTGGTGTCAGATGTCAGTTCTGAATTTACAAGCGATACATCTCTCTAAAATGGGCTGATATAAAACACTGGATCCCAACACTGCTAAATGTTATGGGAGGGCAGAGGGAGTCCAACTTCTAGCTCTGAACGTTACAACACATACCCATATCTAGATATCATTAAAAGCACAATGTAAACCCAGAATTACACACCTAGATCTTAGTATGTAGCTAAAAGAAAGGATTGATTGTCAAATGTTTGCTATAAAATATATTTTTGTCTTTTTAGGTATACACATGTTCTTCCTTAGGGGAAAATCCTCTGCCTAGTGCTCAACCCAAGTAACCAGACTGTTGGGAAGATGGCATGGGAAGAATGCTCTCTCTCCCAGGACAAAGTGGCTGTGGAACCACTCTACTGCAGTCACTGAAGCCCGAGGTCTGGAGTAGGCTCCACGGCAACTTATGCAACACCAGTGTGGGGATAAAGAGCATCTCTTGGTGGCAGATCTCTTGCCTACCTTTGTCAAATCCCCATTCCTCAGTGCGGTTAGCTACCAGAGGCTTAAATTGCTTGTAGAATGCACAAAGCTCCATGGAACCCTGAGCCCTCTTACACAGTGGAATCTCACCATTTACCTGTTCATGGAGCCCCTGCAGTTGCAGATGCAGGGACAGGATAGCCCCTTAATTTTGGAACAGCTTCATTTATTTGTACAAGCATTTCAGCTCCTTTTTAAGGGGAAGTCCTTCTTCTAAGGCTGTGCACACAATACCGATGATACTGTAAGTGACCCGGGTGTACAAATAAGGAAGTAATCAAACCAGAGAAGCCACAGCAATGAAAACAGTACCAAAAAAATGTTTGCCTAATAGAAAATATGCAAAATGGTAGGGAAATTGTATTTTCATACTTCTAAGTGAAATCCATAGATTTATATATATTTTCCTCTTCTCTGGATTTGCAATCTGTCAAAATACAAGAAAGCTTTTAACTGAATAATTTTAATGAATAATAATGGAGAGTCAGAGAAATAAATCTGTGAATAGACCTTTGACAGAATCTTTTCTTCATCTTATAGTACAAAATCTTGAGACTTGAGATTGAGACTTATATAAGAGGACACAGCTGTACATCCATGATTTAGCAGTCAGTGTCATCAGAGATGAACCGAACCAAAACTCAAGTTTCAAAATACCACTGAACTTTGGGGATGAGTGGTGTCAGATGTCAGTTCTGAATTTACAAGCGATACATCTCTCTAAAATGGTCTTCCAGGTACAACTCTCATGATAATCAATAGGAGCAGGGCTGACCCAACCACATAGGTGAACTAGATGGTCGCCCAGGAGGCCAGGCTTTAAGGGGCACCACACCAGATGGAAAAGAATTTTTTACATGTTATCTCTTATAACATGTGGGGAAAGCGGTACCAAAATTAGAGTTCACCTAGGGCACCAAAAACTCTTGGGCCAGCCCTGAATAGGCGATGTATGCATATGACTGGGAACAGAATTTTTTCCAGTTAAAACCATTTAAGTTGGAATCAACATATGCAAAAAATATTGCAGATCCAAAAGCAGGAAATCATTGTGAAGAGAACTGTGACATTCAAGTGTTATGCTTGTTGGGCCCCTGAATTGCAAACATGCAGCCAGAGCCCATAAACATATATACGCACAAGTAACTTTGCTCACACAAGTAGTCCTGTAACTTCAATGGAATTACTCTCATGAGTCAAGTTAGTTGTGTGCATGTTTGCAAAATCAGTCTCTTGACTTGCAGTCATACAGCATGAAAACAAAGTACAAGGCACCTAATGAAAAAAAATCATATTTTATATAGACAGAGAAAACAAAAAGGAATTATGAATACTTTATTAAAATAAAATCTGGAAATTATTAACCTTTTATCTGTCAGTGATTATAACTATTATTTTTGTTTGATATTCATGAACTGACAGACTTGTTCTTCCTTTTTATAACAGTGAATGAATTTTAACAAAAGCCGCTAAGTGATTTAAAAATCCTACAACCCTTGAGACAAACAAAGACCCTCTTCTTCATATCAGTAAAGTTAAATATGTGTGTTTGAAATACTGAGACACAAGTCTTTACAAGTACAGTAATTGTCATTGTTTTATCTAATGCACTGGCACTATATGGTGGTATAAAACATTGATTGTTTAAAAACACTAAATGGCTAAATATTTCCTGGTACATATTGTTGTATTCATTGCTTTAAATTATAATGAAGAGAAAGTTTAAATATCAATTGTGTACCAAAAGTTTCCCTGAAATCTATAGATTCCATGTAACCGTTTGAAAACTAAGGTGTTGTAAACAAATTCTAACTACAGATTTTCTGACTGAGTGGCCAGGTCTACAATATGGCGATAAGTTGCTGGGAGATATGCAATCTGCGTTCCGCAGAATACATATCTCCTGTTGACTTAGAAATTTCCAGAGGGGTAGCCGTGTTAGTCTGGGTACAGCAAAAACAACGGGAGTCCTGTGGCACCTTATAGACTAGCAGATTTCTTCGGGCATAAGCTTTGGTGGGCTATAACCCACTTCGATCAACTGGTGTGAATAGGCCCCATCTGCTCTCTGAACTGACTTTGCTACACTTGCCCTCCTCCATCCTGGCATGTGTATATATACAGCTCTCAACTGTGGTTTCCACTTCATGCATCTGACAAAGTGGGTTATAGCTCATGAAAGCTTATGCCCGAAGAAATCTGTTAGTCTATGAGATGCCACAGGTCTCTCGTTGTTTTTCCTATTGACTTAAGTTAATCCTACTTACCGCGGCATCTTCACTCATTGCTGTTGATTCAAAGCACTCTCTGGTCAACGCAGCCACTTGAGGGGAGGGAGTAATTACGTCGACTGGAGAGCGCTTCTGGGATCAACTGATCGGGTCTACACTGCCCGCTCAATCGATCCTACTGCGTCGATCCCTGAGGATTGGCGCAGTTTTTTAACTGTAGACAAGGCCAGTGTTTGCCACCTGTAGCACTGCTGTGTCTTGCACAAAGAAATGTTGCTAATAACTATGAGTAAACATGAAAGGCAATTAAATGCTCAAGCCAACTCCCAATGAAGGCAACAACAGTTTTTCAGGATCCAACAGGAGTTGACTCAGATCGCAGTTTTGCCATAGTTGTCATGGAAATGAATTACGAGATTTGCTTGTTTTCTTATATTTGAAACAAAACACACCCATGACATTTACATTCTGGCACTTCTGCAGATGGATGCAGTAGACGCGGAGTAGCGACTTAACCAACTCTTCTGAGAGCCTTGAGAGCTGTTAAGTTAAGAGATAAGCTGCATAGAAACCTATTCCAGTGCTTAACTATCCGTATACTTAGAAATATTTTTTAGAAATATCTAACCCAAATCTCTATTGCTTCAGATTAAGCCCATTATTTCTTATCCTACCTTCAATGGAAATAGAGAACAATTGATTACCATCATCTTTATACTAGCCCTTAACATATTTAAAGACTTATCTTAAGTCTTCTTATCTCAAGACTAGACATGCCCAGGTTTGGTCTGTTTTTTTTTAAATCTTTCCTCAAAGGCCAGGTTTCCTAGACCTTTTATTTCTGTGGTTCTCCTCAGGACTTTTTTCGATTAGTCCACATTTCATAAAGTGTGATGCCCAAAACTGGACATAGTTCTGAGTCCTCACCAGTGCCAAGTAGTAGACCACATCGATCACATTGTTGATTCATATTCAATTTGTGATCCACTGTTGCCCCCCGATCCTTTTCAAGAGAGCTACCACCTAGCCACATATTTCCCTATTTTGTATTTGTGCATTTAATTTTCCCTTTCTACACACAGGATTTTACACTTGTATTTATTGAAATTCATCTTGTTTTCAGACCAATTCTCGAATTTGTCAAGGTTGATTTGAATTCTAATCTTTTCATACAAAGAGCTGGCAACACCTCCTAGCTTGGTGCCAGCCACACAAATGCATTCTCTCCACTCCACTATCCAAATAATTAATTAAAATATTTTATAATACTGGACTTAGAACAGACCCATATGGGACACCACTCAGTACTTCTCCCTGCACCGCACACCCAAGTTTGGCAACGAAGCATTGATAACAACTCTTTGATTATGTTTTTTCAACTAGCTGTACACCTACTAGGGATGTAAAAAAGTTTACTAAAAATCTGTTTAAATGTTCTATTTTTAGACAGACTCTTTAAATCAGGGGTTCTTAATCTTTTCAGGGTCGCAACACAGCTGGGAGCCTTCCCAGGTGTATGCAACACATCACTCCCCCCCCCCCCCCACCCCCCCAGTCTAAGACCTGCCCCACATCTGCCCTCCACTCCCCAGAAGTCCTGAATCCTAACCCTGCAGCCCATGTCTCCTTCCTCCAGCCTGGCCTCGCATCTCTCCCTTTCTCCAGCCCGAACCCATATCTTATTTCTTAGGATATTTAATCTCTTGCCATGGGAGCCATTGTTGCTTTCAGTTAACTCAGCTGCATTTGTTAGATCCTTCCATTCCAAATATTCTGCTTCTCATCACTGTGTAAAAGAAGAACTATTGGCAAATGGCACTGTATGCTTCTGGAATGACTTCTGCACAGGAAAAGTCAGCATATGCAAATGACAGTAACAGGCAAAGAACATGCAAAATTATCTCAGTGCTAACTGCCATGTTTTGCCCCCATTCTGTATGTGCAACTTTCCTTGACATCAGCAGGAGTTCTCGGCAAACAGTGAAGTGAGAATTTAAAAATAATGTGCTAATGGTAATTTTTATGTGACAACTGCATTGAAAAAAAAACTGTGCAACAGTCTGCAGTGTAAATGTAGGTTATCCAAGTCTAAATATCTGAGATCTGTTGCATCAGAAATAGCTAAATAATTTCTAAAAATGGCTTACTGTTTTAATAACAAGTTCCAAAGGGGTAGCCATGTTAGTCTATTGCAGAGAAACAAAGAGTCCTGTGGCACTTTTAAAGACTAACAGATTTATTTTTCACATGAGCTTTCGTAGGAGAAAATCCCACTTCGTCAGACACTTTGAAAGCTTTTAAAGCTGCTGACGAAGTGGGATTTTCTCCCATGAAAGCTCATGTGAAAAATAAATCTGTTAGTCTTTAAAAGTGCCACAGAACTCTGTTTGTTTTAATAACAGTTTCACTGAAAACCAGATCCCTGAAAAGTCAGTCAAACAGGACATATACATATTACTTTGAAGTTTTGGAATTGGCTATCATATTTTCCGAAGTATAGCCAAAGGATTCATTGAGAGAGACAAGGTGAGTGAGGTAATATCTTCTATTGAACCACCTTTTGCTGGTGAAAGAGACAAGCTTTTGAGATCCACAGGGCTCTTCTTCAGTTCCTGAAGAACATGGCAAACATTACAGCAAACATTTGTCAAATGCCGGTTAACAACATTGATGTATGCTGTTGTCTTAGTTATAACAACCGACACATTTACAAATATTTATCGTATTGAAAACTACACCTAGCACCACTTCAAGTAAATGTAAGAAATTCTGCATTTCACAGAACTACTGAATTTGAATAATGTACCCCACAGAACAATAGACCATCCAGACTTTTAAAATCTATTTACTGCATTCAGTTCTGGGCACCTTATTAACAGACACCTTTATTCAGCATAGGACATACACATTGCTTAAATTCCACTGAAGTCAATGGGACTAGGATATGTAATTAACTGATGTCCTGAGTAGGGATGATTTCCTGAATTGGACAAATATTAGCACTATCATGAGCTTGCCTACAAATGGAACAAAACTGATTAAGGAACTTGGTAGGATTGAAATATGAGGGAAGATTGAAGGACAAGAAACTAAAGAAACACTGATTTAGATGTACAATACTTAACCCTTATATTTAGACACAAAATAAAAGTTTAAATAGGAAGGTAACTGAACTCAAACTCATCCATCTGGGTTCTATTTCTAGCACTGCCTCTAACTTCTTTTGGCACCTCTTAATTTTGCTACATCTGTAAAATGGGGGTGTTAAATTACAATAACTCAAAGAAGTGATGTTTGATACACTAATGTTTACATAGTGCTTTGACTCATCAAAAGGAAAGAACAATATTTATTATTAATTACTATAATAATATGTATGGTCTTATAGCTCAAATAAATCAAGTTAAGCTACAGAACCTGGTAGGTCTCGACTCTTGAAATGCTTCTGCTTGGCAGGCCCACTACACATAGAGCTTGTCTACACTGGGGGTGGGATTGTAATTTGATTTTAGGCTGGTGAATTACAGGATCTGCAGGAGACTGATCACACTCTGTATATGGCTCCAGGCTCTTGTGTTCCCACTGGTCATCCTTGCTTCTTCCTGAAATACATTGCAATGTGGGTAGCTATCCCACAATGCAACTAGACGCAGGGATTTGTTAGGAGACAGTCCTCCTCCCATGATGCAACGTGCTCCCTCTTCCTCCCCTCTTCTCTCTCTCTTTCTCTCTCTCTCAAAAAAAGAGCAAAAGATGCCAGCACAGAGAGGCACAGTACTGCAGGCAGGCAAAAGGATGAATTAAAAAACTTCCTGGGACTGCAAGCAGGGGAGGAACTACCTGCTGCTTACCTGCCACAGTGGAGCACAGTGGAAAATCAAGAGCAGCAAGAAAAGAACACAGAGTTCTGGGATAGATTCCCCAGAGCCAATGAGATCAAATTTCACTGTTCTCTGGCTACATGGTCCTAAATTTGAATTGTAGATTTCTATCTCAGTGCTACACCATTTGCAGGAATGGTGTTATCAGGTCAAACTACAGCTGCATTAAATGCTCTGACAGTGGAGACACAGGTTGCAGAAGGTCGAGGTAAGCAGCATTATGTAAAACTTCTCTGTCACTGTAAACCAGGGCAGAGTTGGCATTTTGATATCAATGCATGCTGGTAATCACCAGTCTTCCTGATTATTTGTCTGTCTTTTGCTGGAATTCACATTGACTGAAAGACAACCAGTCAGCAGCTGAAGCCAAAGCAGCACTCCAGACCAAAAGCACTTGACACATGGAGCAAGCTGTAAGGGGAAATCTACTAGAACTGCAGAGTCCTAGGTCTCAATGCAATAGTGAGTAGTTCTACTCAGTACAGTGGGACTATTCACATTGTGTAATCCACATACAAAAGTCTTTGCAGGACCAGAGCCCTAGTTATTTCTCTGCTGCAGCTAAACTTTTTCCCATGTGTGTACATTTTTATTGCTTGACAACAGCTCCTGCTGTTTACTGCACAAGGGAGAAACATGGGTGAAACAAGGGGGTAAATAAAGGAAAACAAGGAGAAAAATTAAATCAGCCAGAAAAGAATACATTGGCAAACAAGTGGAAAGGGACAGGAAAAAAAAACAAAGGAAGATGACAAATGGCAAAATGAGAGAAAAGGATATGAGACTATAGAGGAGAAAAAAATCATTTTAAAAATATTTAATTTCACTTTTATTAAATGTCCACAGAGTCTCATTCATTCCTTTCTTCATTCTCTTCCTTTCCTCTTCTACATTTCCTTTTCCTGCTGGCACCAGGATGACATTTTTTCCTGCACACTCCAGCCACCCATTTCTGGAAGGTGTGTAACCACTGCTCAGCTACAAGGGGAAAAGGGACTTGCTGAGCCTGGGGCTAATATATTGGCTTTCTAGAACTCTCCGGAAACCCTGCAGGCTGACCTTGTCACAATACCTTTGGAAAGTAAATCATACTTTGCTATGAAGAAACTGCTTCTTTGTCTCTGCATATTATTACTTCCTACAGAAGACTCTTGCAGGTGTCAAATTCACTGAACCTACTAAGTACAACTGTTGAGAACAAGGGAGCTGTAACCCAGAGACCTCCTTGGAGAGCTGCCCGATTATGGGATGCCATCCCAAAGAGAAGTGGAGACGCAGGAGAATCGAAGCCTACCCAAGGATTCTGACGAGCATTACGATGTGACAAGGAGTAGGTAGGCTCCTTTTATCACCAGGATCCAACAGCTAATGCAATAATAGATGTATTGAACAGAGATCAAAAATACCATTGTAAGCGTTAGCAGACTTAAGTGCACTCAACACGATTTCCTACTCACAATTTAAAAAACCCCAAAACATTTTCTGTGCTTGCTCATTATTTTCTTAATATATAAATAAGGTAAATCATCTGTTGCCAAGGCACTTCTTTTTTATTACATTTAGAGACAGAATGAATTTCCAGAAGTCTCATTACACTGGAGACTGGGGTAATAGGATAATGACTGCTTGAAGACACTGATATTAAGAGACTAGATGGCTCTGGGAGTCATAATGAGAGATGCAAACTTTCTACCTTTTTATCTAGATTTTTATACCTTGCTCCTCGTAGGTTACCAGCTAAGAGTCCAGCCACATGATCAAAAGCTGATGGTATCTGATGGCTGTTTGCTGGCCTTGTGACAGGATGAGCAGTTCTGGGAAATGACATGTAGGTACAGAGCTCCTCTACTGATTCACATTGGGATGCCTACAGTTAGGTCCAAGCCATGTGTCTGTCAGAGACAAAAGGAAGTAAGGGCAGAGGGACACAGGAGTCCTGAGCAGAGCAACCTAAAAACAACCCAAACTCAACCCAAACAAGGAGTTCTGTTGCACTTTTAAAGACTAACACATTTATTTATCACATGAGCTTTCGTGGGTAATAAATAAATTTGTTAATCTTTAAAAGTGCTACAAGACACCTCGTTTGTTCTGCTGAACTAGATTAACACAGCTACCCCTCTGGAACCAAACACAGTCTGTGGGCCTTGCTTCAGGAAAGCATTTAGACAACCACTTAAGTACCTTCCCATTCAGGATAGCATATGCTTAAAGTTAAGAATATGATTGATAATTGTCCTGGATAGGAATGTTTCACTGAATCAGTTCCTCTGGCAGGAAGTTTACATTCGTGGCTCCTTACACAACACACGCACACACGTGAGCACAATGAGATTTAACTGCCCTTTATGCTGTTTCTAATGTAAACTTCCTGCCAGAGAGACTGATTCAGTTTACCATACGATATGCCACAATGAATAATCCAAAATTCAAACTATACATGGCTGGCTGGGATTCTATAAAATCTCCTTGAGAAAACCTGCAGTTGAAGAAGACATTGCAGATCTGCAATTGGGTGTGCAGGAACAAGCACAGGGGAAAAGAATGCTAGGAAGCAGCTCGTACACCTCTTGTGATGGTGGCATGCACTGCATTCCAGTGCTGACCGCATAATCCCAACAGATCACAAAGTGGAGCAGGATGAGGGCCCAACACCACCAATTTTAGAGTATTTAGTGCTGCTGGCCGTATTCTGAATCTGTTTATGCTCTAGTATTGTGACTGTCTGGTAATATACAGGTGCACAATACAGAGAGGAAAGAAGTTTTCTGCATCCTCTCCACTCCAGCTCTGTTCACTCAAACAGGTGGAGCCAGAAACTCAGCCCTGCTATTTCTTTGTTTTGCGCCCAGATCAGACTGGAATTTTTGTAACATATTTAAAATATTTCCACCAGGACATTTTCTTTGAGACAAAATACCTAATTTCCCAGTGTTTCCTAGGGCAATCGAGAAATGAGGCAGTGGTGCAAAACCACAGCATTACAACTATCTTTATAACACATTCATATTATAAATCTTTGCAGAGAGTTTTCAGCTCTGTTTATAACACAGGATTAAATCCTGCATTGCTAGTAGTACATCAAACTGACAACAGGAGTGAATTCCAAAGTAATGTAGCTCTGTAGCTAAAAGCCAAAGTACCAAAATCTAAGTTTAGCATTGAGGATTTGAGAGCAGCTGTTAATATTTGTCTTAAGATTATGAATGTTTTCCACTAGCTGTATAGTAACTGTTGAAATAAAATAGTAGTGATATCATATATAAACATATGCATAAGAACTTTGCCTCTGACATTTTTCTTCTATCAGACAGACCAGCCATCCACAGTACATAAATTACAGCAATAGCAAGAAAATCCTGAAAACACCATTTTAAATGGTACTGACTTTTTAAAAGGTACCGGTAAGTCTCATATTCAAGCGTATTAAAATAGGCATACCTCTCCATGTTCTTGCTCAGTTAAGAATTTGCACCTGAATCTGCTATACTGCAAGAGCTACATAGTGTTTGCTGGGAACGGTGGAAAATCCTATAAAATCGGCAGAATTATTGACTTACGTGTCATCTTTCCAAAAGAAAGAGCCATGTTTGCAGATATAGCATTGGACAGGTTTGGGTGCTGGGGAGCTGCACTTCCCATGTATACAATGCAAACTGTACTTGTCCCCAGTCCTATATGGTATAGTAAGCAAATGGTAAAGGAATATGTCCTATAGCCGTATGTACAGGGTATTTTTTTCCCCATATATTTTATCTTTTGGAAGACTGCAATTTTATCTTTTAATCTGCTAGGTTTAACTTCTTGCATTTGGCAGTTATTTTCCCCCATTTACTAAAGATAAAAACCACTGCAAAGCCAGTATCTCCTCTCATCTAGACTACTGATGCAGCCTTTTCTTTCACTTCCCCAAAAGACAGTTCCCATTATGTGCAGAATTTTTCTGTTTGCTTCCTCACATGTACAAAGAAACAGAGTCACATCTTTCTTCAGAATCAAACTACACGAGTGGAACTTCAGAAGCCAGTTAAAATTCCCTGCTTTGCTTCCATGGACTTTCTCCAGCCTTCTACATGGAGTTTATAACTCCATGCTGTCATACTCACTTCTTCATTTCATCTAGCTCCACTTCACTTTATTCCTAACCAAAATCTGGCCACAACTGTAACAAGAGCAATCTTCTCCTTTCTAGTTCCTGCCACCCAGAAACAGCAATCCTGTATGTCTTTGTTCACCTCACTGACTAACTCTTTCAACCAGAAAGACAACAGAGTCCTGTGGCACTTTTAAAGACTAACAGATTTATTTATCGCATGAGCTTTCGTGGGAGAAAATCCCACTTCGTCAGTTCCTAACCCCCAGCCCACAGGCCGAAAGTGTCCTGTGGGGCTTTTTCAATTGGCCCCTGTTCCCCTGCAGCTGGCCACCTACCCGCCCCGGGCAGGTCCAACGTGCAGCCGAGAGCCCAGCCGCCCGCCAAGTCCCACACATAGTTAGGAGCCCCCTGGGTCCCACACACAGCCTGCTTTCCTTCCCTCCAGCTTCCTTCCTGTTCATTGGCATCCAGCCCATTAAAAAAAAAATTAAATTTAAAAAAAACATTTTTGGCTTGAGGGCCACAAATATAATTTTACAACTCTGAAGGGCCACCAGGCTGTTTAATTAAAAAATTAATTTAAATTTAATCAATCAATTTTAATGAATTAATTTTAATTACAATTTAATTTGAATTTAATTAATTACATTTTAATTAAATAGACCGATGGCCCTTTACGATTGTAAAAAATATATGTGTGACCCTCAAACCAAAAAGGTTGGGACCACTACTTTAAACACTACACAAAAAGATACCTTTTAGTGCTTCCCTTTACCTTTCCATTCCTCTCTTAACTACTATTTAAAACTATAATTGTATTACTTAACACTGCAAAGTGTTCTCAGAAAAAAAATGTGGAAAATCATGTTCCACTGCACTGTACCGGCCAGTGCTAAAGCAACACATTTTCTAATGCCTGTCTGTGTTCTGACAGCTCTAACAGAATAGTATCTACTATGTTAGTCTGTTCTAGTCATTGGATGCCTGTGGCTTGGAAAGAAATTATTTCATTACTTTTCTCTTAACTTTGGCAAGGCCTCCACTCAATCAATGTGTTTTTTACTCAGTCAACATATACAAACTCTTTTCTAAGCTTTTGCTTAAACTGAAGTGCTATCGGTTACCCTCTTATCTTGCCTCAAATGTGTTTCTTTGATAGAAAAACAGTACTGATGTTACCTTGCAGTTTTACTACTTTGTCTAAGTCTGTCACTGTATTATTTATTTGTACTAGTACTTAGAAGGCCCTGACTGAGATCAGAGCTGACTACAACTATAATGAGACATCATTCTATGATTCTATGAATACATGCCCTGGTGAGCTCATAACCTAAATAAATTAAACATATAAAGATCAGGAGAAAGGAAGTATCATTATCCCCATTTTACAGATTGGAAACAGAAGCAGAGAGGAACCTGCCCAAGGATACAAAGCCAGGAATTGAATCCAGGTTTTCTGAGTAACGTAACCACGTGATTATCCTTCCCTTCCAACCATTCTTCCTCTACGGCAGTGTTTCTCAACCTTTAGTGGACAGGGGAACACCTAAAGGTATTCATTACTTTACGTGGAACACCTGATGAAAACTTCCTTGAAAAAGCCAATATATATCGGCTGTAATGTTCGTAATATCTGCATACTACGCATTCCTCTGAAAACAATTCAGGAAACTGAATTAAATAAAATTTTACAAATATAATGTGCTTATTTCTTAAAAAAATAGATACATGACGATTACGCACACAGCTTAAAACTGAAAATTATGTTACTTACATTTTAATGGGAGTTTTGGGCCTGCATTTTCGAACAAAGTTCATTTTTTCTTGGAGTAAGGTTCTTCAAAGACAGTCTTACTGTGGCCATTATATCCAAGCAATTTCAGTGCCGGTAGTAACATCAGCAGGAAATTTTAAATGCCCCAGCTGCAGCAAAGGACCAAGGCAGCAATGCATGCTGATGCACGGCTGGAAGCTTTGCTGTGGCTTAGGCATTTTAAATCTCCCCAGCACGTGTCGGCTCCCTGCATTGTTCCTTCCCCCACTCAGTAAGCCTCTCCCCAATGGCAAGGGGTCAGGGTTGGTTGCGGACACCTTCACTATGTCTGGGGCAGTGGTTAAAGTATAATTTGACAGGCCGCAGAACCCTCCTAATCTCTGGGCCCCCTTCCCGTATTGTCTGGGCCCCCTTCATGCATGTGCAGGCCCTAGCCCAGGTAGGCATTTGCACTTCTTAGTACCACATGCATCGGTTATAGCTCCATAAAAATATTTATAATTTTATATGGTGTTTATGTCTATAGCAATTATTGCCACTAACTAGTAAACACTGCACAACACAATAAGTATTGTAATCTTTATATCCCTGATAGGCACATTTCACTTCATTAAATGCAATGCCAAACTTGGACCACAAAAATTTGATGTCATTTGCACCAAATTCCGGTGACAGCTCTGTAGTGAAACGTGATGGGTCAAGGGCTTCAAGAGCACTGCTTAGACGTTTTCCTGAGTCTGGCAACAATCTAGCATTGATACAGTCCACTAAGGCCTGGTAAAACGGACATTTAGAAATTTCAATTTGCTTGCCAGCAGTCACAGACATGTTTACACATACACCTTTAAAGCAACCTCAGCAATCGCCTCACAAGCCTCTTGGTAGAACTCTGAATCACACTCTCTGTGGCTATGTCTACACTTGAAAAGTTAGGTGGACTTTGTTAAGTCGACCTTATTAAGTCGACTTAACAGAAGTGGACTTAACTTTTCAAGTGTAGATGTGGCCCCTTTTCGACCTTAAGTCGACTTAACAAGGTCCACCTAGGCACTACTCCGCATCTCCACTGACTTAAGTCGACTTAAAAGTCGACTTAAGCGCTAGTTCGAATTAAAACGAGGTGTTATTAATTCGAGCTAACTTTTCCTTAATTCGACTTGAGGAGCAGCTTAAGTCGAATTAAGGAAAGCCCAGTGTAGACGCTGAGTAAATTAAGTTGACTTAAGCCTCCTTAAGTCGACGTAATTTGTAAGTGTAGACGCACCCTATGAGCTATAAACACCTGAGCTTGTCGATTTATCAACTTACTTGCTGTAAATAACATCACATCAGATTTTTGCAACGCCAAGGACAGGTCTGCAAGTTCTTCCAGAGCATCAAGCATGAGACCCAAGTTTTTAACAAAAACTGGATTCTCCCGTTATTTTGCCATGCCAGTAAATTTTGCTTTATCTTTTCCTTCAAGTGAGAAATCAGTTGATTTTTTCAAGAAGTGGCTATGGAGGGATGCATATGACCACCAAACAGCTCATACAGTGTGGTAGCTAGAGGCAACCCAATGTACATCAAGTATGCATCCAATCCTATTAAGCTGGACTTCCAGATAACTTGCACATTCAGCCAACTCTCTCAAGCACTTCAGTGACTGACTGTACAGAGCGTACATTGAATCCAAGAATGATTTCAAGTGATTAACTTCACTGCAGTATTTGATAGCATCAGCCATGGCCAATTCCAACCTGTGATTAAAACAATGCCAACTTATCAAAAGTGGAAATCGTATCTTTAATTTTATGGCAACATCAGCCTTACTGCCTAACATGACAGAGGCTCCATCTACACCTAAACGAATCCAATTATCTTTGAGAAATTCCTCCGTGAACCCATGTGCTGTCAAATACTGCAGCAAAGCTAATACTACGCCATCAGCATCATTGCTGCCTAGTTCAACCAGATGAAGAAAAAAAATGTAGCAGGACCAATGTTTGCATCCTGTACTCCTTAGCCATTTTCCAATAAGAGATGAACAGTACCAAACAACTTATTTTACCCACTGCATCAGAGGTAAAGGATACCATGATTCAAGCGTGACACATTCTAATGAAGGCAGTTGAGTCATATCAGGAGTGAATCTGGCCCAATATGTCCATATCACAAAACCACCACACAACCTGGCACAATTCAACACAATTAATAACATTGTGTGTGTGGCGGTGGGGGAATCAGGGCCAATACACCTAGCTGGTGCTATTAATGCTAAAAGTATTAGTTTTGTGGCAGTTTTATATTCTTGTGGCTCTGCGCTTCATTTACAAGTAAAAACTGTTCACCTTTTTTCCCCTCTCTTCTAAGCAACAAATACAGGTCCTGATCTTCAGTCACACTGAATTCAAAGCAAGTTTTGTACTGGGTTCAGTGAGCAAATTTTGGCTAGATAAGGCATAGAAACTGTAAAGAGGTAGGAAAGGCAGGAGTACCCTGGCAGGGGATTGTAGCAGGGATGGGGTGGCAAAGGAGTAATGGCTAGGGAGCTTGGGAGGACAGGACAGAGGTGGGGTGGGGTACCAGAAGGGTTTGGGAAGCACTGGCACTAGCTAGCAGGATGCCAGGTTGGCAGATCTCCGCACTGGGCCTCCTTGGTGCTGTCTCCCAACAGCGCCCCTCTGCTACCCTCCCATTGGTCCCCCGGCCCCAAGCCCCCTGCCCCTTCCCTGCTCCTCTCACCCCCCCCGCCCACCAACCCCCCGGCCTCTTCCTCGATCTTCTCGGCCCCCCCCCGAGCCCCTTCTCCCCCCACATGCCAGCTCCCCGACCTGCCTGGGCCCATTCCCTGATCCTCTTGCCCCCCCCCCCCCCAACCCCTTCCCCACCAGCTCACCAACCCTCCCAGGCACTTTCCCTGATCCCCTCGCCACCTTGGGCCTCTTCCCTGCCAGCTCCCTGCCCCTCCCCCACCAGCTCCCCAACCCTCCGGGGCCCCTGCCCCAATCCTCTTGCCCCCACCAGGCCCCTTCCTCACCAGCTCCCTGACCTTCCTGGCCCCTTCCCCGTCTGCTCCCTGACCCTCCCAGGCTCCTTCCTCATCAGCTTCCCACCCTCCCAGACCCCTGCCCTGATTCCTCCCTCCCCGCCCCAGGGGAAAACCACACTATAGACCACGCCTTCACAAATCAATGTTTCTAGTCGCTATGGCAACCAGTTTTAGTAGCCTATCTCCTAGCTCTACTGCAGAAATGTAATGGAGGATTGTCCTCTGTTGACCAAAAGTAAAACTGCTGGCACCTAGCTGTGAGCCAATTTTGTCCACCCCTGCTGTAGATGTTAATAATGTTTAGGATGTCTCCTGTCTAAGTTCAATTAGTATAGTTCTTTGAAAATATATGTCAAGGGATTTTGTAATTTTAGCAAGCTAAAACAGACAATAAGGGAAATAATTTAGGCAAAATGGGAGAAGTTAAAAGTTGGGTTGACAACTTGACATATGTTATCCAAATACATGGAAATCTGGCCATTTTTGGCAGTGGGAGTTAAATCAACTGATCCTGCAACAAATATTTTAGGCTTCAGAGTCCATGAAATGAAGAATAGGGAGCTGCATAACTGTTAGTGAAAGTATGCAACAAAACCCTTCCCATAACCAAGAAGAGAGAACATGATTCTATATTGTTTTGTTTATTAATTGTGGACATAATTACACAAGAATGCAGAACTAGCCATTTTTCCATGTAATAAACTGAAAATCTTGCTGAGGTATTCTGCAATCATAGTCAGCTTTTCTCTACAGTTCTCCCACGGGTCAACATTTTCCACATTTGATACAGAGAGAAATCAACTTTCCATGAACAAGATTTGTCAGTTCCCACCTGCATTAAACAATTCAAAATGAAATACAAGGCTAAAATGAAAACTAATTTAAAACACACATTTATCTTGGTCGCAATTAAAATACAGGGGTGCCAAACTCATGGTGGCCAGATTTGACTTAAATGTACTTCAAATGGGCCGTACATACCATAAATCAAAATACTACGGCACTCTCGCGGCATCGCAAAGTGCTGTGTATGAGCAACTGCCCTCGGCAAGACCACTCTCTCTCCCTCTCCCTCCCCCTCTCTCTGAGAGAGAGGGAGAGAGGTCTCGTGAAGTGCAGTCTTTCATACACAGTGCTCTGTGATGTCACGAGACCTGACACTCGCACAGCATTGCAGAGCAATGGGTACATGAGCCCATGTCCTATCTCTCTGTTAGGGAGAGTGTGGTCCCATGGAGTGCAGTCACAGGCCAGATGGCAGAGGTTTGTGGGTCACATGTTTGATGGCCCTGACATAATATATCCCTATGTTACAGTTATTTCCTGTCCCTGGTATCTCAAAATTCTACCACTGTGGTATATTTATTGTTATAAACTGGCTTTTTAGGAGCAATCCCTGTTTCTGCAATGTCACAGATTCCAGAAGTTTCACTGAAATTGCTCATATTCTAGTTGGTGGAGAGTTCCATTCATAAATGTACATTTAAATTCAATTTTCATTTCAGCTTTTCACATGGAACCAATTGCAGAGTGGAAATAACTAGAGGATAGATTCCAAATCTTTTCCTCACACTGACTAGTTTTTACATCCACAGATCTTACTGGGATACTTATATGAGTTGCTTTACATGAGAATAAGCAGTGCAGATTCTGCTAGCTTTCATCAAGTCTTTGAAACTAGCTTCCACCTCCTGTGATTGCATTCATACCCTGCTTTCTGAATCACAGTGTACTCAACTAAAGCACTAAACTCTCCCTGAGTTCCTCCACTATAGGGCTGACCAATTTTCAATATAGGCTAGAGTTTGCCAATATGCACAGCCATGAGTAAAGGGGGATACATAGCTGATACAGCCCAGGAGCAGGTCCTCAAAGAATCCATCCTGAGATGCTTGGAGAAAAATAGAGTGATCAGGAACAGTCAACATGGATTCATCAAGGGCAAATCATGACTGACCAACCTGATTTCCTTCTATGATGAGATGACTGGATTTGTGGATGCGGGAAGAGCTGTAGACGTGATTTACCTCGACTTTAGCAAGGCTTTAGATACGATTTCCTACAGCATTCTCATCAGCAAGTTAAGGAAGTATGGGTTGGACGAGTGGACCGTAAGGTGGATAGAAAACTGGCTAGATCAATGGGCTCAGCGGGTAGGAATCAATGGCTCGATGTCTACTTGGCAACCGGTAAGGAGTAGAGTGCCCCACGGGTCGGCTCTGGGGCTGGTTCTGTTCAACATCTTCATGAATGATCTTGATGATGGGATAGACTGTGTGCTTAGTAAGTTTGCGGATGACACCAAGCTGGGGGGAATGGTAGATACTCTGGAGGGCAGGGACAGGATCCAGGGAGACTTGGACAAATTGGAACACTGGGCCGAAAGAAACCTCATGAGGTTCAACAAAGACAAGTGCAAAGTCCTGCACTTGGGACGGAAAAATCCCATGCACTACTACAGACCGGAGACCGCTCGGCTAAGTAGCAGGACTGTAGAAAAGGACCTGGAGGTTATGGTGGACGGGAAGATGAATATGAGCCAACAGGGTGCCCTTGTTGCCAAAAAGGCCAATGGCACATTAGGCTGCATCAGGAGGAATATTGCCAGCAGATCGAGGGATGTGATAATTCCCCTCTATTCGGCATGGTCAGGCCGCATCTGGAAAACTGTGTCCAGTCTTGGGCTCCCCACTACAGAAAGGATGTCAGCAAATTAGAAAGAGTCCAGTGGAGGGCAACAAAAATTATTAGGGGGCTGAGGCACATGACTAATGAGGAGAGACTGAAGGAACTAGGCTTATTTAGTCTACAGAAGAGAGGACGGAGGGGAGATTTGATAGCAACCTTCAACTACTTGAAGGGGTGCTCCAAAGAGGAGGGAGCTAGGTTGTTATTGACGGTAACAGAGGACAGAACAAGGAGCAATGGTTTCAAATTACAGCTGGGGAGGTGAAGGTTGAATATGAGGAAAAACTTTCTCACTAGGAGGGTGGTGAAGCATTGGAATGGGCTACCTAGGGAGGTGGTAGAATCTCCATCTTTGGAGATTTTTAAGGCCCGGTTAGACAAAACCCTGGCTGGGGTGATTTAGTGGGAGTGGTTCTGCTTTTTAGCAGGGGGTTGGACTAAATGACCTCATGAGGTCCCTTCCATCCTTATTATTCTATGATTCTAGGAGGAGCATCTGGTGCCATTGTGCCTTAGAAACACCCATCTGTGACACAATTCCTCAGGCTAACAACAGAGTCCTGTGGCACTTTTAAAGACTAACAGATTTTTTTATCACATGAGCTTTCATGGGAGAAAATCCCACTTTGTCAGACACTTTGAAGATGGGAAACTTACAGAATGGGAAGAAATTAAATGCAGGGGAGTGGATGACATAGGATCAGGTCAGGCTGTGGGTAACCGCATGGCCCCTCAGTATGCCAACATCTTTATGGCTGACTTAGAAAAATGCTTCCTCATGTCTCATCCCAAAGCACCACTACTATACTTACACTATATTGATGGCATCTTCATCATCTGGACCCATAGTAAGGATGCCCTTGAAGATTTCCATAGAGATTTCAACAATTTCCACGCCACAATCAAACAGCCTACAATATTCCACACAGGAAATCCACTTTCTGGACACTACAGTACAAATTAGTGATGGGCACATAAAAACCACCCCATACCGAGAACCTACTGATCGCTAGAGTTACCTACATCCCTCGAGCTTTCATCCAAGACACACCGCACAATCCATTGTCTACAGTCAAGCCCTAAGATATAAACGCATTTGCTCTGATCCTTTAGACAGAGACAGACACCTTCAGGATCTCTGTCAAGCATTCTTAAGACTGCAGTACCCACACACAGAAGTGAAGAAACAGATTGACAGAGCCAGACGGGTACCCAGAAGTCAACTACTACAGGAGAAACCCAAGAAAAAAAGCAACGGAACGCCATTGGTCGCAACCTACAACCCCCAAGTCAGACCTCTTCACCACATCATCAAAGATTTACAGCCTGTTCTACAAGATGATCCCTCATTCTCTCAAGCCTTGGGAGACAGACCTCTCCTTGTTTACAGACAGCCCCCCAACCTTAAACAGATACTCACCAGCAACTACAGATAAACAACAGAAACGTTAAAGCAGGAGCATATCCCTGCAACAGACCACGCTGCCAACTTTGCCCTCATATTTACACCGAAGACATCATCACAGGACAAAATCAAGCCACCTACTCCATCAAGGGCTCATTCACCTGCTCATTCACCAATGTGATTTATGCCATCATCCATCAATGTGATTTATGCCATCTGCCTTATACATTGGACAAACAGGACAGTATCTGCACAAAAGAATAAATGGACAGAAATCTGACACCAGAAATCGCAACACTAAAAACCCTATAGGGGAACACTTCAATCTCTCTGTTCACTCCATTGACGACTTGCTAATAGCTGTGTTGAAACAGGTGAATAACAAATCACAGCTTCAGAGAGAAACTGCAGAACTCGAATTTATATGAAAATTTGACTTGGGGTTAAACAGGGACTACGGATTTTTCTCTCATTACAACAGGTGATTTCACCTCACCTTCCTCTATGTGCTGTTCCCCAGTCTTTGAATCCTAACACTTATTTTGCATTGCTGTTATAGCCTGACCTGATCCTATGTCATATATTCCCCTGCATTTAATTTCTTCCCATTCTGTGAGTTTCCCATCTTCAAAGTATCTGACGAAGTGGGATTTTCTCCCATGAAAGCTCATGCGATAAATAAATCTGTTAGTCTTTAAAAGTGCCACAGGACTCTGTTGTTTTTCTGCAATAGACTAACATGACTACACCTTTGGAACCAAATTTCCTCAGGGTATTGCTCCCTTTCTGCACATGGGGAAGAAGCAAGTTGTTGCATTCCCTAAAAAGATACTATATAGTCATCCCATGCACCCAGACATGGCATAGTTCATGAGAGGTGAAGACAAGGTCTTCACACATGAAATGCCCTCCCTGGAATAATACATATGGTCACCTTGCCACCTTCTCCTCATTCATATCCATCCTCAAGGCTTACCTCTGCTGTGATATCTACAAGAAACAAGCCCAGTAATACTGGCTAAAATAAAGGATAGTCGGAGAATGCTGATCTTATTTATTAATTTAAAAAATCCTTCAAATGAGGCACAGTTATCAAATTATTCATATCACTTGACTATATAATGGTGTGAATGTAATTCGCTACTCTAACTCTCCCTACCCTTACTTACATCTTGTCTTCAGTTAGACTGTAAACTTCTCCTTGCGGATATTGAATCTTCATAGGATATATGTATTTTTATAGCATCCAGCATGAGGAGGTCTCACTGCTGACTGATCCTTTGGGTACTAGTGCACTACAAACCACCATAGTAACAGGGCCCTAAAAGGAAAACTAATGAACTGAATTAAGGAGTTAAAAAGATCAACAGGCTCCTAGTCAAGAATAAAAATGATAAATGTCTCTATACAAAGGCAAGAAATTTAAAATAAAAAAAAAAAATGAACTAGAATGCCTTTCAGTGGACAAAGACATTGAGGTAACAGACATCATAGAGACCTGGGGAAAATGACAAAAGCCACTGGGATACTGTAATACCTCGTTATAAACTACACAAGATGGACAGACTAGGTTAAAGAGTCTGGGCAGTAGAGCTATACTTAAAAAAATTCCTAGAACCCAGTGAAATAAAAATTGAGTGGAGAAGACCACACAGTTGAAATTAAATGGACAGAACCCCAAGTTATAAGACTGTAAATACATTTGTTGAGCTATATGTATGATCAGCCCCCAAACAAGAAAAAGAAATTGAATACCATCACAGAGAAATATCAAAGAGGCAGAAGAATCTAACAAAATGATAATGATAATAAATCCACTTATAAACTGGTCCAAAGGCACAACAAGACGAGGTTCAGAGAAACAACGTCCTGACACTTTAAACCCTGGACACCCCATCATCTCAGGCATTGGCACACTTAAAGCAGGCTTATCTGGCGATGTGGACTCTCTCCTCAGACCCTATGCTATCAACATTCCTAACCATCTTCGAGACACTACAGACTTCCTGAGAAGGAAATGCCCCCCTGCCTTATATATTGGACAAGCAGGACAGTCTCTGTGCAAAAGAATAAATGGACTTCAGAAATTACAACATTAAAAAACCAATAGGGGAACACTTCAATCTCCCTGCTCACACCATTGACTTGTTAATAGCGGTGCTCAAACAAATGAATAACAAATCACAGCTTCAAAGAGAAACTGCAGAATTGGAATTTATATGCAAATCTGACTCCATTGCCTTAGGGTTAAACAGGGACTATGGATTTTATTCTCATTATAACAAGTGATTTGACGTCACCTTCTTCTATATGCTGTTCTCCAGAGTTTGAATCCCAACACCTATTCTGATTTCCCTGCATTTAATTTCCTCCCATTCTGTAAATTCCCCATCTTCAAAGTGTCTGACGAAGTGGGATTTTCTCCCACAAAAGCTCATGTGATAAATAAATGAGTTAAGTCTTTAAAAGTGCCACAGGACTCCTTGTTTGTCTGACACAAAGTTCTTACTAGATCTAGAGCACACACACACAACAGGAAAAATGAATTTTGACGTAATCTTAAGTAACACAGAGAAGCTAATTCAAGAAGTGACAGTAGCGGAGTCACTAAATCATGGGGGAATCACAACATAATTAGTTTCCATGTCCAAGAGACAGGTAGGGTTCCAAAACTAACACACTGTTGCTCAGCTTTAGAAAAGGAGATATCAGTAAAATGAGGTCAGTCAAAAACGCCTTGTGATAAAGTAGGAGTAAGCCAAGGGCTGGGTAATCATTCTGTCCTCTTTGGCCTCTCCACGTAGGCCAAACTAGGAGATAATGCATTAAGGCTGAGTAATTAACTAGTTAATAGGGAATTCAGCTCATCAGCTGGAGATTGTTAAATAAGAGAAAGGCAGGGAAAGCAGAGCAAGGAGGTGAGAGCTCTTTCCTCCTTGTACTAGGAAGCCTGGGGAAAGGACTGTGGTGAGGCCGTACAAAACAGTACAAAGACTTTGAAACCAAAGTAAACAGTAGCGAATTTACTCAGGAATGTGTGAAGACTGCTTCAAAAATGAGATGCAGAGTGTGGGGAGGGAGCCTACCATGTGTCAGGCCCTACAACTAAAAATAAAGAAACTAAAAAAATCTTAGAAATGGCATCGATGCTACTTTAAATCAATTAATAAATAAACCCCGCAGAGACCATAATAGCAAATTAAAAAGAAGAGAAACTGCCAGCAGGCTCGGTTGTTAAATATACTCCCTGCACCCTTTCAAAAAATAAACACTTCACTGGGATGAAATTCAACCAAGGGCCCAAGATCTGAGCAAGACCCTAGCAATTTGAAGTGTAAGTCCTATTATGGGGCTGAAATGGTGCCCAGGACTGCGTGTGAGCACTCTGCTTTGAGCTGAAATTTACACTTAGAGAAAAGCACTGTTCTGACTTAGCAAAATGCTTCCCTGCAGCAAAGCCTTTGTTTTCCTTAAGGGAAAAAAATCCCACTATATCACATAATGCTGGATCTCAGATTGATCTACCATCTAGAAATTGTTACCAGAAAATTCCAAACAAAAGCTCCTCCAAACTACACATTTGAAAGAAAGAAAGAAAGGAAGTGTATAAAATACACAGTATGTGAAATAAATTAGAAGCTAAGAATGTCTAAAGAACACTAGTTATGTCTCAAAATAACACCCAATTAGCAGAAGCAACAACAATGGATAACAGCACATTACTTAAATCAATAGTAATCAATAGCTATGCAACATGTATAAAGAACTTCATTAGAAATGACAGCACAAGCTCTTCAATTACTTTGTTCCAACAGAGGCAATAAACAAGAACTTAAACTAATACTACAAACTCTTGGATACAGCAGATTCTCGGGTCCTTACTAAAAGAAAACAAGCAATGATTTCTGAGTTCAGGCCCTTGTACCGGAAAATGTTGATATATGTGCTTAAATTCATCCCTGATCAAAACAGGACTTAAGCACCTTCTTAAAATTAAGTAGGTGAAAAAGAATAAAGAAAAACAGAATTTTAAAAAGTTATGTATATTTTAAGCTCTGTACTCAAAAGGATCAATGCTTTCCTGAATGGAAACTTTAGTTCTAACTATTATTTTAAAGTACCACATTTATCTAATAAGTATGATTCTTTACCACTGGTATAAATAACCCGTTTTATAACCATGTCAGGTTATTGAATATCTGCTAAAAGAAAACTTCAAATATTACATCAAATAGCTCAATTTTTGTCCTTTAAATATTATATTTGGTGCAAAACTTCAACATAATGCTGAACTGAATAAATGTAATATTGTCATAACTATTTAGACAATGGTTTTGAAAAGGGATGGTAGAACAGAACGTATGACTAGCAGCAAAACAAGTTAGCATTTCTTAACTCAGTTTTGAGTTGGTAATAAAATATGCAATATGGCACCTAAAGATTTCTAGGTGTCAATATTGCAAATTTCCATAAAACATACCTTAGTTTATTGGAAAGGTTTATTAGAACCTAAACCAACTACAAATATTTTAAAGTCTTGTGTTATTCTATTCTGAAGCTGTTTTAAAAATATAAAAGTTTTGTATATATGATGGATAGATACAAACTTGCTGTCTCCGTGCAAAAACTGCAAAATCCTGTCAAAATATATCTGTCTTATGAAGACAAATGAATTTCTTTAACTCTTTTCCTTGTGGTTAATTTAGACTAGCATTGTTTCCCAAAGGTTCCAAAACTTATGAGATACTTAATATTTCATAGAATAAATTTCAAAATTATAACATTTTACATTCAGTTTTAAACAAAACAAAAAATATTTTAACACAATTTTATTGGCTTTATTGGTTGATTTGTTTATTTACAGTTTTTATTATAACATTTCAAGTGCATGGCATATGTATGTATAATATCTCTGACTTGCTACTAAGCACTCCATTACATAACACAGTTTTGATTGCCTCACTGAGGTGGTCGGATTATTCAATACCCAGTTTGATCACATAAAACTTCTTCTGTTGACCTAGCGGTGGCTAGATCAAGGATTAGACAGGCCTTGTGATGTCTCTCAGGGGTATGGAAAAGACAATCAACCAAACATTCATTACCCATTGTTAAGACTTATCTATGGGTGTTTTCCTTCATGTATTTCCTCTCTATCAGTGGGACACAACCATTAATACTATCATCGGATGTTCTTTACTCTTTTCATCAGAAAACCTTTAGTTATGTCTCCATATGTATTTAAGATATCTAACTTAATAGTAGAGTATATGTGGAGCCACTTTATCAGCAAAGTCAAAAAAAGAGGTATAAAATAATCACTGCACAACATCCCAACATTTTGTGGTGGTATTTGTTTCCATGATGATTCACAATCACATTTATTGCAGACTGATAGAACCTCATGAGATAAACCTAAAAAAATATATCTCCTCCTCACCTTCCCTGGCTGCATGTTGATCAGAGGAATTTAAATAATTGCTTTGCTTTCCTGACATAGCGGATCCCCATATAACCAGTCCAGTTAACCAGTACTGCACATGCTACCTCATAGTTATCTAGTGGTTTGTCTAAAACTCTGCTGATGGATTGATCAACAGAGCGCTGCTCAGAGTTACCGAATCCACAGCCATATGTATGCCCCTGCCAAGCCACAGGCAGACTTAAGTAGTCCTGTATAGTAAACTGAATTTCCTGCTAAGTGTATTTATATCATATTTGAATGGCATACAACCCATTATATTTGCTTGTTTTTTCAGCTGATTTCAGGAAGAGCTTTCTGTTACTGAAATCCATGCTTGTCTTGTACTGTCAAAATTGCTGTCCCCAATACTGGAAAAATAAGTATCATCTTTTGCCTAGTTTAATGTACATATCTACTCTCCTCTATTTTCTGCAATTTGGGGACTGATTCCTTATTCCTAACTCAAGGAAACCTCCTAATGACTTCTATAGAAGTTTTTGCCTGAGCAAAAATTGTTAGATTAGGGTTAGGACATTTAGAGTTACCAAAATCCCACATTGTTCGTTGCCTGACTAATGTAATGAATAAAACACCAACGTCTTGTTTTGTTATCACTTCACATTTTCTTATGAAGAACTTTAAACCATTCTATAATTGCAGAAAAGAAAGTCTGTGTGAGCAAATCTACTGTTTTCCTCTAAAAATTACATCTGTAAAAAATCTTATTAATTCTGACTAGACTAACACAAATGTAACCCACCAATCAACAAGAACCTAATGCAAGCGACAGTGACACAAGCCAGCAATGTCTACCTTAATACTCATTCTTTATTAATGTGGTAACACTGGTTAAGACTTTTCCTGCTGTTAATTCAGCCACAAAACACAGAAAGCCATCTCAGTTCACACTCAGACCACACAGTCACCTCTGAAAATATAGCCATCTTAAGAGCAGAAATGCCTCAGCTTGACAGAGCTCTGTACATAAGACATATAAAACTACTCCTTTATGTCGGAGAGAAGCTTTTTCAAGTGTCTCAAGTGTTTATACATTCAACTGATTTTTAAAAAGTAGCTAAGTAATATTAGTCTTAAATTACTCCCATTGAAGCTGAAAGAACTCCATCAACCCCACAAAGAAACTATACGCATCTACTGTAGTCATAAACAAAAACAATTTTAAATTAAAAACAGTGAGGCTAAGAAAATCAACAGAAAAAAAGCAAACACGTTAGTAATGACTATAAAATAGTTCTTGGGTTTCACATCATCACAGAAAATATACAATAAATAAAAATGTGCGATACTGAAGCAATAGTGTCAGATTGGATACAGTGTAAAATAATGTTGATTAAATCCAACGTTTGTACATTTTATTTTAGATATAAAGTCGGAGGGGGGGGGGGAGAGATATGCACGAAACCAGCGGTAAGAAGGAGAAAGTCAACCAATCTGATTTAAGTAACTTGGCATCTACTATCAATTGGTGAGGTCTTTATAAAAAGCACAGGGAGCAAAGCGCCAATTAGTACACAACCTATGTGAAAATCCTTGGAGCTATTAAACTGCAATATACATAAGCCACATCGATGTGGGCTCCTGGTGGAATTACTACACATTTGTCAGGGAGACGGGCCAGGGCCAGGGGAAGCAAAGAGAGCGTTAAAAATCGTTGCTTTCTCAGGTAAGCTAGTTTCCCACGTGCCGTCCAATATAAGCCACGGGGTTAAGAGTTACACAGGTCTCTGTAGAGCGATGAATCCCTAACCGCGATGCATGCGCGCCAGCTGAACGTATCCGTCTGCAAAACTGAATATCCTGTCTGTCGCTGCGCTCGGCCCGGTTCAGCGGCGCTGTGTGGAAGAAGCGAGGGGGGATGCGCTGAGCCCCAGAGCCGGGACTCTCCCCCGGGAGCTCAGCGCTGGAGGCGGCTGCGGACGCGATCGCCACGTTCCCACGAGCAGCGGCTCAGCCCATCGGGGAGCCGGAGCTCGTGGAACCGACCCGGCTCCTTCCTTCCCACGAACCTGGCCCGTGCAGCTCAGCCGGGAGCTGCCTCTCGCCCTGCAGCCCTGACCCGCCTCGGCCCCTCCCGCCAGCTCCGGAGCGTGGGAACCGGCCTGGCTCGAGGCTGCAGCGCGGTGCGGCGGGGAGAATCCCGCGGGAGGGGAACCGCGGTCCGCCAGGGACAGATCCCGAGCGGGGCAAGGACCGCGCCGGGCTCGGGGCCAGTCGGTCGGCGATGAGGGGGGAGGGGGGCGGCGGGCTCCGGCCAGAGCGAGCCGGTGTCTCTGCAGCAGCGCTCCGGGGGGCGGCACTTACTTGATGTTCTCCCAGACCTCGGAGCCGAAACTGCGGATCCCCAGCAGCTCCAGGGCGTGACTGGGGGCTCGGGCGTCGCAGTGCAAACAGCCATGCAGGGGCCGGGGGAGATCCGGAGGGGTGCACGGGGGACAAGCAGCCCAGAGGGCGTGGGGGGCTGAGCTCCTGCAGGGTCCCTGCTGGTCCTGGCGGCGGGGCAGGGCCGTAACGAAGACACCCTACAGCCACCTGTTTCCTCACCTGCTGCCGCGCCAGAGCCCGGCGAGCGGGACCCGCCTCCCCCGCCCCCAGCGCTGCCGACTCCAGCCCCGCGGGCGGTGCGCGAAGGGAGTTGCAGCCTATTCCCCCCCGGTTCACCGACACCGCCTTGGCTCACCATGGCGCAAGCGCCGCGCTGCCCTCCCGTCCCGCTGTTCCCGCTCCCAGGCTCTGGGAAAGGCGCCGATCCGCTCCCGGCAAACTCAGGTTGGAAACGCGTGTTTGGCCGGCGCACTGCAGCCTCGCCTCGCCCCACACTCTGCGGCAGGTGGGGCCTCCCCCAGGCCCAATCAGGCTGTGCTGAGCAGGGCTGCGGGGGAGGGGGAGACAAAGAGGGAAGCGAGCTGGGAAACGAGAGAGAGAGAGGTGGGCTAGGCTAGGAACAGTTTAGCAAGGGGAGTCTGGTGGCCTCTCCATCCCTGGCAATATTTAAATGAAGCTGGGATGTTTTTCCTTCGGGAAATGCTCCAGGAGTTATTTTGGGGATGGTCTATGGCCTGTGTTGTGCAGGTGGCTAGACTAGCTAATCATACTGGTCCCATCTGACCTTGGTAGCTATGGGCCTTGACTTTACTTGGGCTTGCTCACAGAGTTAAATAAATAGAGAGCTCTGAGGAGAGGCCCAGGGAAGGCAGGGCTATTTAAGGGCCTTATATAAAGGTGTTCAAATAAACGGGCTGAGCCTTACCCTCTGGTTTCAACCATTTCTGTCCACCGAGTCTTGTTGCTAGTGTTTGCATTCATTTACTATACACAAAGGCAACTGGGTCATCTGTACTTAAGATGGCTGAGCACTTCCTATTAGAAGACCCTGTTTTCTTTTGCTTTTAATATCTAACTTTAACCTGAAATTTCCTATGCCAAGTGTGTGCCTCAGGCTGGATATTCAGTAAAGAAAAGGTTCCCCTGTTTCCCAAGAATGAAATTAGAGGAAAAAATACCGGTACATAATTTTTAATGTTTTACAACTGTTTTGCTGAGGCGGTCTAGCACCTCCAATGTTTTGGAGTAGGAACTTGGAACAGGTGGTGGTGTAGGGGGTCACTCTGGTGTCAGGTATTTACCTTTTCTTGCCCTGTGAAAATCCACCCAAATTTGGCCAACTTACAAGCCTTTGAAAAATATTGGTTCCCATTGCTCTGTGAAGACTTGTTAGCTTTTTGGCAGCTAAATTCTCCAAAGAGTCCACCTGCATTGAGAATGCATCAACCCAGAGTTGCAGGGACTGAATAGGATTTCCCCTGCAATTACTCTCTGCTCCTGTGGCACCCTAACTGAGCTGGAGGATTCTGTCTCTTCTCAGTGCACAAACTTAATTCTTGCACTTCCTACCTTTTGAAAGCTTGGATTTGCAACCTTAACAGTCTTTTAATATACAATGCCAGATGACACAATACAGCAAAGAGTGGCAATAAATGGCTGGAGGACAAGAAAGCGATTGGGGGGGGGGGGGGTTACAAAAGTGATGACAGATCCTCCATTTTTTCGAGAGCACTGTAAACCCTACTTAAGAGCCAAAAGATGTGTTGCAAAGTGGAGGGTAATTTAACTTTAAAATATATACAAAATACATAATAACTTTCTTGGTTTCCTGTGGCTATATTCTTATTGTTTCATTTGTTAATGAAATAGGAAACTGTAAGCACTGTGGTAGACAGACTTCCACTGATGTGCCTGATGTCTCTTATTAAACTTATATCACATTCAAAGTAGATTTTGGTAGTTTACATGCCTTCAGTTGAATTTGCCTCTTTCTGAGTACTGTTAAATCATGTTTGCCAGAGCTGATTTATCTTGAGGCTCAGAAATATATTTTTGAACACAATTATTGCTGTGGGGTTGCACTGTGTTTCAAAAAGATAGCTATTTTAAGATTTATTTCCTTCTCATGTTCTTCTGTAAGGCTTTCAGCCCTGTTGATTCTTTCAATTATAAAGACTACACTATCAGTTTATTCGGTGGGCCCAATTCACCGCTGTGTTACTGCACTTTTATGCCGGTACTAGACTAAAGCAGTGGTAAATCAGTCCCAGTTTATTTTTCAGGGACAAACCCTAAACTTTTCATTGTTTGATTTTTACAAAGAGAGTTTCTTCCCATGGATTACGGTTATTGAAGATGTATTTATTTAAATGGGAGACAAACATATAAACTCTTCATTCCTTCATACTGTTTATTTACAAGCATGCATACCCTTGCAGCCTATGATTTATCAGACTCTAGTGAAAAAGGTTTGTAGGAGTTCCAATGTTGTCCCATTGACAGTTGCCTAGATTTACTATGTTCCCTCTCTGAAGGTTATCTCTGTATACTCTGCTGAAATACTTTAAAAAAATAAATGAATAAAAAATCTGGCAATATATCTCAGTGAATCACGGATGATATTCCAGCAGCTTTAACAGCATAGCACGTATGCAAGACTATTCCCACTTTCTTCAGCGGAGAAAGCACACTACTTTTACCAGATATTGACTGCTATACTTCCCACAGAAGACCTCCTGCAATTCTGATTGACCTTTTCCGCCTCATTTGCAGCCAGCTAGTAGATGGTTTCTCACAGTCCTAGAACCTTCTCCCCTCCCACTTCTTGTGTTGAGCAAGTTTGACTACTTAGTAGTCCAGGAATCAACAGATGGGAAGTGGGCAGATTTCTTTTACTTGTAAGCTGATGTTTAGGGAACTGTCTGCATGGAGTCCAAATTCCAGCTTGTTTAATTCATTTTTGGGTGATTACAAACTCATCAAAATTCATTGTGTAATTTCAGTTGCTATGCCATTCTTCACTTCCTGTCCTGAACCAATTGCTAAGAAACTTTTGTCATGCTGTTGTGTTTCTAAACTAAGGTAACGGATAACCTGATATTATCAGATCCATCCTGAAAATAAGTTCTTTGTC
Source organism: Pelusios castaneus (assembly GCA_007922175.1). Taxonomy (NCBI): domain Eukaryota; kingdom Metazoa; phylum Chordata; order Testudines; family Pelomedusidae; genus Pelusios; species Pelusios castaneus. Next base: position 3,636,062 of record ML685796.1, read on the forward strand.
TTATATACATAACTATTTTCCCTCCCACTCTCCTTTTCCCCCCAGCCCAACCCCTGCAAATAAAAAAAAGTGTCCCAATTTTTCATACTTGCTAGCTGCTCATCTTATTCTAAACATTGCCATGTTTCACCATATGGTGAGCAAAGTGATCCTTGTATGTACTGTCAGATAGTAAAGGATCTGTCTGTAGGAAAGGTGGTATACACATGCAGTATCAGTCATTCGTTCCTTTAACACCTTTTTATATTCAGAGGGAGACACCCACATAACATTAAACACCAGCGGGAAAACTGGCATTTAGGCAGCATGACCCTTCCAGAATAATTTCTACATTTTTGACCTTTTGCTTATATTGTAAAATGTGTTGATTTTTAGGAAGAATTAATTTATTTTTACATGCCTCGGTATTGAAAAAGATGTATCAGCACACTACTAATACACTTCCTATATAAATCCCCAGCATCACTTTCATGGAATCCAGTTATGAAATATGTTGATCTGGGAGGAAGAAACCGCACACAGTATGACATTCATATCTGAGTTGGTCAATGAATCTGACAGTCTAGAATAACAGAATAGAGATAGCTAGTAAGATTGTGCACAACAAATTTTGGATGTCTCATTGAATTGCTTAGCTCTCTGATCTTCTCAAGTAAATAAAACCTCATAATTACACATGACCAATTTAATTTTCCCTTTTGGGCAGGCACTCGGTGCTTGTACCCTGCCTAATACAATGGGTAGGCAATCTTTTTTCAGGCAAAATAAATAGTAATAACAAGATCCAACTTGCTACATACATAATCTCTCAATTTCCTATTAATACAACCACTCATGGAAACATTCTTAAACAATGTTAAGAAAATTCTCCTTTGGACAATGTTTTATAACATCTGGATCCACTCTTCGTTATGTGGGAAAATGTTATGAGTGGTTAAATGGACTATATTCCAAAAATCTCTCCATGTCAAAAAAATATGGAATACAGAATTAATCCGTTTACATTCAGAAGACTAGATCATTATTTTGAACAGTATTATATTGATCTCAGCTTTGCAATCATTCTTATTTATACACATAAAGGCTCCAATCTTAACCTTACTAAAATCCATAGCAAATTCCCATTGACAACACTGTGAAGAGTAATGGGTCTCAAATTCTCGATATTTACTATTGGACCTGATCATTTAGGTCTTGATGTTGATATCCTTGTTCAGGCTGAGGTAAAGTCAATGGGACTACTTGTGGAGTAAAATGCTTCTTAACATGGGCAAAGGAATTGCCATCGACTGAGTCTGACCCTTAATAGATACTAATGAATGCTAGAAATGCCTGAATACAGATGCTACTTTCCTACATGCTGCGGGACTGCAAGGAAGTGATTCAGTTTTTTGTTTGGAAACTGAGCTGAGAAAAATGTGGCGCCCTCAAGCAAAGTATATAGTTTAGTTTTAATTAATGTTAAGAAGTACATGGAACCTATCATTTGAGCTATATCTGAACTCACATTTTTAGTCAGAAAAGTAATCAAATACTGCAAACCCTACTCAGCTCCACAGCTGTAGAAAAGTTAGTGACTAGTTGTGACTGAAATTCTTTTTTGTGATTCTTATCAGAAAAAGGTAAGAGTTCCAACTAGAAAGCCTTCCCTCACATGACTAGTTCCTACACATGGAAGAAGTCCAATTTTCTTAATAGACTATTTACCTGAGTGACAGCTACCCTCAAAGTGTTTGCGACATCAGCCCCACCCTGAACTTTTTTTATACATAAGGGCTCATCTATTTCTAAATTTTCTTTTCTTCATCACACACTGTATTTTTATTTCCTTTCTCTCTCCTTTTCCTCCTCTGCCTTTTTCTCTCATCTCTTTTCTTTTGCATGGATTCACTCATCTCTTTTTCCCTCTTGCTATTCTTGCAATAATAATGTCAAGTGAATCTTTTTCTTTTTGCACTGCTTTTAGTACCTATCTTTTTCTGACATGCATTACATACAACATTGAAGTGGAGAAACCAGGAAATTACAAATAGGAACCAACTGAGTGCTCTTCAGCAACAGAGCAACCTCTGAGATGTAACAGTGTAGCCACCTGTGGTCCATCATGTGAAGCCCAATGTCGCAGATCATGTCCCCACTAGAGCAGTAATTGATAGTGTGTATGTGAAAGGTGGATCCCTAAACAACCATGTTTAATTGGCTGATGGAACATCCTCTGTAAGTTTTGTGGATTTAATACATTGCCTTGTGGTTTGCTCTAATGTGTGCTAATAGTTATTTGTACTTATTACACCTATTCTAAAAACTTCTAAAGTGGTTTTTAAAATGTCATGCCACTCCCAGAATACTTCCATTTTTGTCATTTTAAGTAGGAACACTTGTCATTTTCCCTTTACTTCACAACTGCATTTAATCACAAAGAACTCATTTTAGTAGTATGTATTGCCCCATAATGAGTCTGACGTCCCTTTTATTCTGGAGACCTTTCCATTCTTCTACCTGAGTATGTCTATGACCATATTCATTATATGAAATAGGACTAAGTAGGCATTACTAGTAGACTGTATTTATTAAATACTGTACAGTCTGAATTTTGAACCTTTAGGTGTGGTATTAAGATCAAAGAAATGGGGTTAAATGAGGTTAAAACAATGACTAGAGTTAGACTATGGAAGAGAAAAGAAGTACATTCTGAACAATTGGGGATAAAAAGAGAAAATACGTGATAGTAAGAAGTGGCAATAGAAGAATGAATGGTGGTAAGAAAATGTCTGTGAACAATAAGAGGGGAGTAATCGTATTGTGGTTTCATGTTTTCATTGCCAAATGGTTGTCAACACAGTTTTTTTTTTATATGTGGAATCTCCCACTGTTGCATTCCCAAAAGTGCAGCTCCTCTGGCTACAGTAATGGCCAGTGGTAAAAGTACCTGTGTCTGTTTACATTAGTTTTTCCCAAATTGCTGTGAGCAGTGGAGTTTGCACCAGTTGAAATGCAAAAGTGGGAAGCTCCCTTGACAAAGGTTAGAGCACATGCAATTTAAAGGTCACATGGCTATTGGTCAATTGCTAATCTGCCCAGAGGAGTTCTATTTTATTCTCTCACCTGTTCACCCTGTATGTGGGACTGCTGGGGGAGACAGTGTGTTGACTTGTGCTATCATGTCATCAGTATGTAGATGGCACACATATCTATGTCTCATTTTTATCAGATCCAGAACTCATTTCTAATTTCCTTGACTGACCTTGGATTTTTGATGGAAGAATATTTCATCATTTTTAGAGACTAAGTAAGTTTTCAGTATGATTATCTCTAAAATACACTAGGACCAGATGAGAACTACAGTGTAATACCTGCTACTCTACAGCAATGCAAGGCAGAGAGCACAGAGTAGAAAGTATACTGGTTTTTCAAACAGTGGAAGAATTTGTGTAATTTGGATTCTGGTTGCTCTGCTTTTCTTCAGGTGTAAGGCCCAAAGAGAATGAAGTTTTTTTTATGTGGAGGATTTAAAAAAATGTTTATTTAGCAATATGAACAATATCAGTTTGCAGATTTTAGATGATGAAAATAAGCCCTAAGTTGCTAAGAAGGGACAGGGAAATAAATCCTGATCATATCTGATTCTTCAGGATACTGATTCAAAGACAAGTGCCAGCTAGTGAAAGCAATATTTTCCACAATAATAATCTTTCTACAAATATGTGAGGGGAGAAAACAAAGCAGCCTAATAAAAATTACATCATAAGAATAACTTAAATTAAATCAAAAGGAGAAAAGTTGGGAAAATAAAACCCAGAGGTTGAAAACAGAATTCACAGCAGTCATCAGAACTCAGTACTGGTAATGCTATGTAATAAAGTGCTCTTAGAAAGGATGCAAAAGTGCACAATCTATCAGTCTAATTAAACAGGTAAGAGAACAGCCCATTTTGCACTTGAAATTATTCTCAGTGGTTAAATTGGTCTGATTTGCTCATATTGAAGGACTAAAGTTAAAGTAGACCTGACACTAACTAATTCAAATTGAGTGGCTATGCTATTGAACTAGGGCAATACAGTATCAACAAGTTTCTGAAGGTTCTCCTGTTACCGTCAACATGATGAACATGAACTTGGAGATGAAAGATCCTGATAAGACTATTACAGCAATTTTGCACAACTGGACTATGTACCTCTAAATGTGAGAAAAGAATGTCCAACCTCTAAATATCAGAGAGAGCAGATATCCCTATCTGAATAGCACTTAATCACCGCAGGCACCATCAGTAAATTGAGTCACCTCAGTGACTTGCTATTAATACAGTCTTTGCTATTAAGTGCTTTTAGGCTTAATATGGTTTTCTCAGAAGCATCCCAGTGAAGCAGATTTCCAGGTTAAACATATCACAGGTAGGTGAAGTGTAAGGTACATGAAAGTTTGTTACATATTCTTTTGTATTTTTTTTTGACACTATAAATTGTCAGCCAGAAAAAGCTAGAAGCATGAATACAATCTAACAAAGAAACACATGCCATTTATATTTTCCTCCAGTACAAAAAATATATATAACTAGGGCAAGTAGACATACAGGAGTAGCTTGCAACAGAACCACAGGTCCCTTACATCAAATTCTAATTAAAAATCATCACTGGAAACTGCTTTCCAAGACTCCTTTGTTCAGGCTATACAGGGAAGTAGGTGTTGACAGTGGAGCAGGGAAGGATGAGCACTGGCTAGAATATACAGATCTGTTCAATCCATAGAGGGTTCTGGAGTTAGTCTTCTGCTGAGATTTTTGGATGAGTAAAGGGCAGATGGGTGTCACTGAGCAGGTTAATCTTGCTACTGAAGAAAGCCATCTGCTGCACAGCCATGTAGGTGGCATTTCCAGAGACTGAACCAACCCTGAATGCTATGAATTTTCAGGTGGGTAGAGTTTAATATAGCCACAACTTTCTTAATTTGTATCAGAGGTGCTATCATTATTTATAAATGCATTCCTAACATTTCATTAACTATTTTACAGTTTAGTTTTCCTTTTACAGTGGAAAAAAATTACAACAACATTGAAGATATTTTTATTATTATACTCTATTTTGGTCTCTTTAGAATTGATTTCTTGGTCAACAGGCTTATTAATAGGCTTTTCCAGCACATAACTAAATATGGAAAAAAGTTTCAGAATCCTGGAGAAATAGTTCCAAAAAAATGTTTACCTGTCCTTTTTTAAGAAAAGTGCTCCATAAGCACTGGAATTAAAACATAATTCTTTAAGTTCCAGAGGGGTAGCCGTGTTTGTATATAGCAAAAACTACGAAAGTCCTATGGTACCTTCAAGACTAACAAATTTCTTCAGTCATAAACTTTCGTGCTTATGCGAAAGCTTACGTTCGAAGAAATTTGTTAGCCTTGAAGGTGCCACAGGATTCTCGTTCTAATTCTTTTATTTTGTAAATTGTGTCCTGGAATTGGTGACTCATTTCTTTGTCCCTTCGATAAGAATGAGCTTGTGAAATGTTAGAAAGGCCTGACAAGTGAAGGAGCAGAAGTTTGTGTCCCCAGGCCAGACTTGCATAACACTTATACTTCTATGCCAAGTCAAAGTCAAGTTTATTAATAGAAATTTAACCATAGTCCAATGGCCAAAAATTAAATTTTATTTGCGATATTATTTAAAACTGAATCCAAATTTTAGAATGTTAAAATACATATAATATACATAAATACAATTTTTAAAAAAATAAAACCAATTACATCATGTAGAATCACCATAACATTTGCCTTTTCTTTATTTTAGTAGCTGATCATTCAAATAATGCAATCACTCACATCACAAATACACTCAGTTTCTAAAAAATACTCTGTTTTCTGATAAATTTGTGAGAAAAAGGCATCCCTTTGACTTCAAGTGGTAATACAAATGACAATATACTAATGGGATATGTCTTTCATCTTTCTAGAGCCACCTGGATAGAGGTGATTAGATTTTTAGATGTAAAGGCCCTCCTTACCTTATCATTAGACAAACTGTCTAAATAACTGGCATGCCCGTGAGTCTTTTTAAACAAGAAGGAACCAAGAAGACAGATGTGTAATGGGAAGAACAGTCCTGTGTAATTGTTTATTAATATAATCTAACCTAAATTTGATTAGGCACTTTAGATTTTTAAACTTAAATCTAATCATTTCCAATTTGAGAGGCCCAGAGAATGCAAATAATTCTGAACAATCTCTAACCATGGACATTTACAATAAGAAGTTCAAATGAGCTGTTCCTTTAAGCATATAGTAAGGGGGCTTCACGCTACCACTCCTTTGTCTGTGGCTTTTCCTCCCCTCCTATACAGAAGAGACCAGAGTTCTTGTGATTTTAACCACCCATACTCCTTTATTTACAGTGCTTCTTGCATATTCCTTCCTCCGAACAATACTCAAACCAGCCTAGTTCCAGTCCCACCTTCTCTGGGCTTCCTTGGGGCCCCAGAAGGCTCAAGGTTATTCCCCCTTCCTCTGGCTCTTGCAGGGAGATGGTCCCTTGGCTCCAACTGCCTAAGGCACACCTTCCCTTTCATAGGCCCCTGGTACTTCTGGCTTTATTCCCCAAAAGGGCAGCCACTCAGGTGTTTCTATTTCCCTCATTACCTCAGGGCTTTGACTCATGCAGCTTAGTGCAGCCAGTTTTCACACTAGCCCTTCAGCCAGGGTGTCTGGTGCTGCCATACTGAGCCAAACCCCTTAGGTGGAGGAATAGCCAAGGCAGAGGAGGGGATTTACCACTCAGCTCTAAGACCAACTGCAGTATTATTTGGAAGACCAAGAATCTTTCTAAGTAATGTGTTTCGGATCACTTCCAGTCCCATGGGATCATTGCATCCCCATATTTCTTTGTCATGCAAAATTTGGCATGCCTTCTCCTCGGTCACTTTGAGGGCTGATGCAATTAAGTTACCCCTGAGTCAAGGTGAAATGTAACACAGTTTGCATTGAATCTGAGACCCTCTCTTTTGTCATCTGAATGTGTTTATCCCACAATCCATTTTATAGGAAACAGATGCCCAGGCAGGGGAGACAACTAATTTGTTCAATATATTGTTAAACAATCCTCCATTTATGCATGCTTGGGGTTCGATTGAAAACAACTACTTTGATTTTGGAGTAATTTATCAAAAGGCCCACTTGTTGACAGTATGAATTAGCTACATTTAATAATTGCTTCAGTCCTATGTTGTTTGAAATAATAGAACCATATTGTCTGCATATAATAAAATGGACACAGACTAAGCTGTGATTTCAGGTAGAAAATATTGATCCCTTTTAACACTAATCCAACATCATTAATATAACAGTTAAAAAGAAAAGAGGCCAAAAAGTAGCCCAGTCTTCTGTAATTGGGATGAAATCAGTTAGTTTGCCAGCCAAGCATATCCTAATCTCAGGGTTTGTCTACACTCTGGAGGTAGGATTGTAATTCGATTTTAGGCTGTTGAATTACAGAAGGTGAACGCAATAGATCACATAGCAAATTCCTTGCTGGGGTCTCCTGTCCCCACTGCTCAATTATTTCCTGAAATGCATTCCACTGTTGTTAGTTTGCGCAGAGGCTTGTAGGGAACCTATAGTTCTCTGCTCACTTGCCCTCCTCTCTTTGCTAAAGAAAAAAAAAGCAAGAAAAGTTTTCCTTGCTGTTTCTCTGCAGCAGGCACAACAGAGAAGCATACAGCTAGATGCAGAGAGAGGAATGAATTGAAAACTTTTCAGGGTTGCAGGCAGGGGAGGGACTATGTTGCTATGGTGCAGCAGACTGGGAAAAAAAAGGAAAATTAAGATAAGAACTACTCTCTGGCTATGCTACATGGATCTAAATTCAGAGTGTAGATTTCAACCTCAGTGCAGCGCCACTTGCAGGGCATGGTGTTATCAGGTCAAATTACTGCACCATTTAATTCGAATTTACTGCTCTGACAGTGGAGCTGATGCTGCAGAAGGTTGAGGTAAGCAGCATTATGTCAAAGTTCTTTGTCAGTGTAGACAAGGGCTTGGCCTCTGTTTGCCTGTGAAGAGCTCTTAAAAGAAAAGGTAACCAGAGATGTATTCAGTGGTTTCCACTTAGCCCAACAGATGCTCTCTATCAATGGAACTGATTTTAGATCTACAAAGGCTGCATACAGTTTTCCCACCTTTAGAGGGATACATTTGTAGATCAAAAATAAAACAATTATCTGTAGTGGAGCAGCCATTTTGAAAACCAGTTTGTTCTTCAGAAAACATTCTTATAGTTTCTGCCCAATCCTCTAATCTCTGAAAAAGATATTTAGTTTAAATTTTAAAGACAATGGACAATAAGATGACTGTGTAATAATTACATGGAACTTTTCTATCCCTATTTTTATACAGTGAAATAAAGATACTGATAGCCCACCATGAGGGGAAATTCCCTGTATTATTTATATTGGAGAAAAGTTTCACCATAACAGGTGACCATCATCAATATTCTCCTTAAATACTGACATATAAAAGAGATGCTCCTCTGGGTCTTTATTACTACATTATTGATTGATTACAAATTTAACTTGCTTACTGGATAACCACAGACCATTCAGTAAGGGAACAGGGAATGGAGGCTACCAGAGCTGATCATGCCAAAAAGTTAATACATAATGGCATATCATTATAGAGTGCAGAAAATATTTCTCCCAAGTACACTGGGGGATCAATTTTTCAATATTACTTCTAATCTTCTCAAAGCCCAATGCCATCAATTTCTAAAAAAATACTAAATTAATTATTTTGCCAGCAGATTCAAATTCCTTCTGCAGTGCCATAAAAAGTTCCAACTTTTTTTCCCACCAATATTTTATAAAGCTTTTAAAAATGAATTAGGTTTTGAATCAAATCCTGTAAACTATTCTTCCCGACCTACCTTGCTATAATCTGTCACTCTTTTTAAACAATCTGCATCATGCCAAATTCTTTCATCTTTCCACAAGTAAGAATAATCCTTTTTGGTAGTCAACTCAACTTGTCATTTTTGCATAATGTCATTAAAGACATTAAGAAATAGACTGCTAATATCTATAAATTGCTTGCGTTCATTTTGCTTTGTTCTTCGTCCCACACATTTCTTAAGCATTCTCCCTGTACAGGCCAGCTGCTTTACTGGTTCTGGCATTTGCTTCTTCCCCATTTCTCTTCATCTGCATGCAAGAGACTGCTTTGATGGATTCAGTTACTGTTCAGTGGAACGTGTTGCAGCTCAGAGCTGTAGTTACGCTAATGTATTGTAATTTACCAAACCTATGAAAGGAAAACTCAAAAGAGTCCCAAAGACTTCTCTCCATTATACTGGGTGTTAATGGCCACTTGAGGACATTATGGGAGCCAAGGATCGATGGATACAGGGAAGCCTTGGCTATGCCCCTAATAGTTGCCTGCGGTGGTCAGAGCTGGCCCACAACATTTTGGCACTTGAGGCAGGAAGCTCAAATGACGTCCCCAAGCCCCCTTGCTTGGGCCAAAGCTTTGAAAGGTCTCAATTCTGCCTTCTTCCTGTTCTTCTCCTCTCATGGTATGCTCTGCTACCTACCGCAGTAAAGGAGAACTAACAACTTAAAATGCATTGTTCAAAAATTTTAAGTAAGTTTCAAACGCCTGAACAGCAAATGTAACTTTCCTTGCCTGCACAGTAAACACTGGCATTTTTATCTGTTTGAATAATCAAAGTGGTGCTTTCCGTGCCTTCTTGGTTGCAAAGATTTGAACTGCTTCCTGAAGGTCCATAGTCTGGGCCAGCTCATGCTCTATTGAGATGGTTGCAAGGCCGACCAGCCTCTCCTGTGTCATTGTGGAGCTTAGATGTGTTTTTATTAACTTCAGCTTGGAGAAGCTGCGTTCTCCACTGCAACTGTTACAGGAAGTGTTAGAAGTATGCACAAAGCAACAAAAGCATTTGGAAAGAGAGTGGTCATCGTATATGTGCCGTATATTCCAAAACAGCCTTTGGAGCTGATCCTGGTAAAATGTATCTTGAAAGGGCTTTCAGTTCATCATCCAAATCACTCGCATCAATATCACGCATGTCATCATGTGTCAACACTGTCTCCTGTGCCCATGTAGGTCTTCTTCAAGTATAGGGAGGTGTTTTGGAATATCATACAACATCCCAAATATACTGCTGTGTTCCTTGAGCTGCATGAAACATTCTTCAACTGACTGTATTACACAGTCTAGCACCTGGTTAAAGAATTCAACTTTGAATTGTTGTTTGGGGTCTCTTATGGGTTTATCCCATGCCTTATAATTAAAATGTCATCTTCTTTGGTGACTCTTGTATTCTTCAATGGGTGGGAAAATAGCTTCAGTGTGAAATTCCTCTGCCAACTTCTGTGCACTCTTCAGAACATTTTGAAATCCCTCCTCTGACCAGTAGAACTGTAGGTATGACTTTGCTTTGTCCAGTTGTTCCATTGCTCTAGATATATCAAGGTCCACACCTTGGAGTCTCTTGCTTACAACATTTATTTCAACAGTATGTCATGCCACAACACTAAGCCACACAGAAATTTGAAGTTATATATGTTTCTGGTGAGTTCATTTCCCTCTGCCACTGTTCTCCCACGAACAGTTCCTGTCATAGCATTATCCTCCATAATGGCAACTATGGTATCATCTACCTTCCCAATTTGATGTTTGATAGACTTTATTGCCTCCACTTGACTTTCCCATTGTGTGGCACTCAGTGGTTTCAGTGTCAGAGAGAATGTTCCCAGATGTTGCTTCAAAATTTGCCATCGATGAGTTGATGCAGAGAAAAATACATAGATGCTTTGAATTACATTAAAAAATTCAGCAGCCTCACTAGAAGCCGATGCTGCATCACTGACTACCAAGTTCAATGAATGAGAACTTGTCCCAACTTGTGTCCCAAGTTCCACTGTACCCCAAAGAGGAACAGGACTGTCCTTGGCTCCACTTATCTCATTCATTAGGGAAGTAAGCTATGATCCAGAAAGAAATATAGTAATGCAGTGGTTTTCAAACTTTTTTCCTCGGGACCCAGTTGAAAAAAATAATGTATGCCCATGACCCAACAGTTACATCGTTGAGCAATGCATTCCAGTCGTTCAGTGGCAGCAGTAGGGGATGCCTCAACTCAGTACCTGAGTGTCTGTGACCTTATACTGGGTCCCAACCCATGGTTTAAAAACCACTGCAGTAATGGGTGCACTGCCAAAACAAAATGTCTCCCACATCTTTCTGAGTAGGGTTTAACCATACTTTCTCCTACCATTTTTTCCCAAAAAATGGAAGGCACGTGGGCCACTCTGATTTGCCTTTTTGAAACAGTAGAAGTGAAAAACCTCTCTCAAATTTTATTGTGAGATGCCTAGAGTTTGGGGGAAAGAGACATTTTAGAAGAATGTTTTAAACATTTCTTGCTTCCTCTAATTTCTTTTGCATGAGAACCAAAATATTAAGAATTTAATTTTAATAACAGAAGAACAAGTAATTTTAGCTATACAGTCTTGTTTTCACCAGTAGATCTCAGGTCTCATCACACTTTTTAATCTACAACATCTTGTGAAAAAAGAAAGAGCCATTATCTCCATTTAGGAGATCCGCCACTGAGACACACTGATCACAGAGGAAATCTGTGGCAGAGCAGGGACTATGTCAAGATCTGCCAAATCATGAACTAATGACCTAAACACTGGACCATCCTTAGAAACAAAGAGACAATGCAAAAAAGTCAGTGTACTGTCCCACCTCCTGTAGCAATGGTTATAAATAGAACATAGAAGGACTATGAGTAACAATTAAATTTGTATTTTAGGATTATATGCTGCTTTTATTTCAGACTTGGTAAGGACAGATCCAGCTATTAAATAATGCACCCTAAATGAAAATTATGCACCCAAAAGGAAAATTATACTCCTTTTTCATTTTCCCTCAGCTGCTTGTCCCTAATTTGGAAAAGGCCAGTATCTTAAAACTTGAGAACCATTTTTTAAAGGAATTAACCTCCAAACAAACTGCTGTGGAAACTAATAAACAAATGTTGAATGCAGGACCTAACCAGTTTATACAAGGTAAATATGGAAAAGATTTGTTGGGTTAACTAGTCTGTCCTCCTGCCAATGTAAAATTGTTACTTATAGTACATTATCTGATGTTTTGTCCAATGTAGTTTTAATGTCAAATAAGGTTCCCACCCCTTTCCTTCAGAGACTGTTTCACAGTCTGATGATCTCATTGTCAGAAAGATTCTTCTGATATTCAGGCTACTTGCCTTTTATTTTTTCTTAATGCCTTTCAGTTGTTCCTAGTAAGCTTTCTAGCCATCCATCCATTGCATTTATAGTGTGAACCCCACACTCTGTGTTTACCATCTAAAATTATTTACATATTAAACGAAATTCTGCTCTCAGTTCCATCAATACATTTTGCCTGTGGTAGATTCTCCACTAGAATAAAAGCATGCAACTCTATTAGCATTAATGTGCGGCATGGATGGTAGTAAGGGCAGATTTTGGACCATTTGGATGAGACATACCACTGTATGTTACAACAGCATAGGGGTTGCAATGGAAAATAAAATTGCTGTAAAGGTAATAGACCAGGGGTCAGCAACCTTTGCCAGACCCCATTCCAGCCCTGCCCACCACACCCTCAGCAGTTGCCAGAGGCAAGGCCAGCAGTTACCGGGGGAAGGGCCAGGGACTCCTCCCTGCTGGCCCCACCCCTGCACGTGGGGCTCCTGTTCCTTGCTGGCCGAGCTCCCCAGCTGGGGGTCGGGGTCAGGAGCCCCATGCACCTTGGCTCCTTTTTGCTGACCTCTGTAATAGACCCATACACCAGTAGTTGATCTTTAAGAAGTTTTTCAAGCGCAACAGGGACAAATCGTTCACTTTTGCAGAAACCTCTATGCAAAAATACAGTTCAGACTTGAAGGTGAAAGATGTCAACATCTATACAGTTCAAAAACTTAGTTAATTCACAAATAGCCTGCACTGCAGCTGATCCAAAGGTCTCTCACTTGAGGTTTGGAATGATAAATTAGTTTGTTAACTTTGGTTTTGGTTCAGTGAATGTGTTTCTTTCATTCATTTAGAATTGAGATTGGTTAAAAAAAAAAGTCTTGACAAAATAAAAAAAATCAGGGAAGTACTTTTTTGTAATTATCTTCTTTTATGGGAAATATATTGTTTTGTGAGAAAGGCAATGTAATATTCTAATTGGACTGAAATATTGATGGGGTATATTTCAAAATGTATTCTGAAGTTGTAAAAGGACACTGTTGAAAGGAATTAAAGGCTTCTAGTTATCTACAAGAAATGAAATGTTTTTTAAAAGCAAATAGGATGGCAATGATCTTTTGTACTAGTACCCCTTTGGAATGTTAAAATGAAGAAAGTGAGGTAAGTTCTGTCATTAATACTAATGAGGGTTATATGCATCAAAAGTAAAACAGTGTTACATTGAGAGGAGACTTTACTGAACACTTGAGAGACTATTATATAATTATATTTAATAATACCTGTGTGCGTCAATCAATTTTACTATTTTAGACTTCAAACCTGCAAACATTGAAATTTGTGGGGATACTTACACACCTGAAATTAACCAGGTAGATTTTTGCCAGGTTTGGCTTTACACTGAAAACCTCATCAGTGAAGAGGCTGCAGACAGGACATTTTCCAAAGGGGTAGCCATGCTAGTCTTGTTTAGCAAAACAGACAAGGAGTCCTGTGGCACTTCTAAAGACTAACAAATTTATTTATCACATGAGCTTTCCTGGGAGAAAATAAGTGGGATTTATTTATTTATTGCATGCGGTTTCGTGGGAGAAAATCCCACTTATTTTCTCCCAGGAAAGCTCATATGATAAATAAATTTGTTAGTCTTTAAAAGTGCCACAGGACTCCTTGTTTGTTAGACAGGACATTGTAACACAAAGTTTAAACTCTAGTTCAGCTTGCAGCTCTTGAAGAGTGAATTGGATTCTTTTCTGGCTTGCATATCATCAACAAATTGTGAGTTAAGCACTATTGCCCACCCCACCTATTAAAAAATCTTATATATCAAATCATCTTGGGACTGTTTTAAAATTGTGAGGTTTTGTTTTGTTTTTTGTTTTTTTAAATGAGTTCTGTTTAGTTGTGTTCTAGTTTGAAAATGAAGGCTGAGGCCCTTACATAATCAGTCGACTCCAACATGTGGGGGATTAAGAAAAACAAGAAATCATAAAATGTGTGATAAAATTGCAAAAGTTGACTACACTGGGCTATCTGTACTACGTTCCTGCCATTGAATTGTCAGCTGTTGCACCAGTACAACCCTCCTGAAGGCAATATGGATGCACGGATGTAACTAATTCTACAATTTGAGGACAAAGGCCTGGCCCCAAGGGTATTTAGGCTCCTAACTTTCATTGAAATCCAGTGGCCAAATATTGTTTATAAGCCCTTACTTCAGTGGACCCTAAATACATTTAAGGAGCTGTGCCAAAGGCGTTACAAACAGGCAAGTACACATTTGGCAGGTGGCATCTTTATTGCAGATCACCAGGATGCAGGAGCCAGACAAAACATGGCTTGGCTTTCAGAATTTAGCATGAGTTTGCAGAGAGCAGTTTACAAGTAATGACAGCAGTAGGCATGAAACTGAAATGGCAGCAGACAGACAGAGGAGGGAGGGAGGAAGGGAGGAGAAGAATGAGCATGGCTGGTGTTGTTTTGAAACCTGCTCAAGAGATCCTTAAGAAACATCACCCGAGGAACAAACCAAACCCTTGTATACGAGACTTAAAAGACGATTATAAAGAAATGCATCTGACTGTTGCATGTGGGTTTTTTTCTAATGCTGTTAATGGTATGCGTTGGACTCCTTATGCATTGCTCTGAGCAGGATCTACTCAAAAAGGATTTGGGTATGTTTGCAGTGCCATAAAACACCCACAGCTGGCCTGTCTCAGCTGACTCGGCCACACAGGGCTCAGAGTATGGAGCTATAAAACTCCAGTGTTGCCATTCTGGCTCAGGCTGCCATCCGAATGTCTGCATTGTAATTTTATTGCCCTGCAGCCCAAGCGCCTCAAGCCAAAATTAGCTGAGATGAGTCAGCTGTGTGTGTTTTATTGCAATACAGACATATCATTTGCGCCCATTGAACTTCTTGTTCAATGACAATATCTGCTTCAACCGTAATTTCTTGACTGTGTGGTACATGGGCCAAGTTCTTCTCAAACACTATACATTTTATTTTCAGGGAAGGCTAGGAAATTTGACCAGTTGTTATATAGAGGGGACAAATCCCATACTTTCACAATCCAACAGATTGGATATGCGAGTTTAATGCTTCCTGCCTCATGAATGTCTGAATTGTAGCCTCTCGGGCCAATCAATGACAACTTCTACCCTTCTGTGCAGTGATTCAACTGACAGTACAAAAGCCACCAAACATTTTTGCATCAGCAGGTTTCCTAAAGTCCAATCCAAGAGGGAAATTATGCAACCTCCCTTCTCACCAACAACTGCACAGATAATCTCTCCTCCCATTTGCAATTGCTTAAATTTTCCATGGCAACTATAGCAGTTACTGATATGGAAAGCAATATTAGAAAAGGATGTTATGTATGTTCAGTTATCTTTTAATACAGCTTGAAAGAAGGAGAAGTCAGCACCATGAGTCCCGCCAGATCTCCATAAACCACCAGCAAATGCTTTGTGGACCACTAGTTCACACTCTGCAGTTTGGAAACCTCGGGTCTCTAAGAAAGGCTGTTGTCTGCCCATCTATCACAGGTTCTACTCAACTGTTCTGGAGATATTTGGTTTGCAGTCAGGATCCCCTTTCAATATAATATATCTGGCTACAAATGAGTCTGGACCTGTCTGGAAGAAGCTATTCATTACTGCCAGTGAGAGAGACACTGGAACTAATTCATGCTGAAGAATAGTCTATAGTTTAACTTGCCAGCAACCAGCATAGATTTTAAAGATATGCTGAAGAGCATTTCTGTTTGCTGTCCAGATGGTGCTCTTGTGTTTCTCAGGTCTTCCTGTGACTGTGTTTTGAATGAGGGAGCATTATTTCTCATTGCTTTGTCATGCGGGGAAGTTAAAGGCATGATGCAAATGAAGAGGTGCTTCTTCTGTACCCCACATACATATCAGGGCCAAAATATGGAAAAACAAAAGTAATTACAGAGCAATATTTATAATCACTCTTGTATCCTCAAATAAAAGTATACCAGAATGTCATCTAAATGATTGAGTTATGTTTTTCCTGTTTAAGGGATTATTCTATAGGATTTCAAGGAATTTGTCTTTATACAGGCAATACTTGCTTGACTGACATTGCCTAAAGCTACTCAATTTCCCTGTTGAATGATGTTGAGAATTTACATAATTCCTAATGAAATATTTCCATTTTCAAAGGGCCTAATGGTGATAAAATCCTAGTATTACATATCATTAGATTATCTGAACCCAATTCATAGTACTCAAGTCTTTAACAACCTGTTATATGGCAGAACGGTATATAGACTTATTGCATGTAGTCCTTTTACGTGGGAGATAAAGGATATGTTTCCAGGACATTGCACAGGTGATTTAAGTCATGTCATGATAGCCCTCTAATCTCTGATGATCAAGCATGGTGGATTTGAGATGGCTAAAGATAGTCAAATTCCATCTCAGAAATGTTCAAAGTGTTTTTCCACATCTATTCATAATCCTTTAATTTCTAACAACCTCCTTCCTATGTCAGGAATGGAAACCTAAACATTATAGTGTATTTGCTGCTTAGCAGTACACTGTGTTCCCACAATCATATCAGCAGATCTGATTTGTAGTCACTATATCATGCTTTCAGAGCCAGAGACACTTGTGAAAGAATTGCTTGTTTATTCTGGCTGATGATACAGAGTTTCTGAACCATCTTTTTTCTCCATTGTTTCACAAGGTAATCATCTAGAATTTTTGTTTTTAAAAAGGAAGGTTGTTTTTTTCTGGAGCATCAGATATCCACTTATATGATCTTCACTTACAAACTTTGCTTCTAATTTTCAGGCCTTAGCTCATGTAATCATGATTCATACTTGTGATGTGTTAGACTGCCTGCCGTCATTTGCAGGAGTGGATTAAGGGGTCTCGGGGCCCTGGGACCTGGCCCACTGGTGGCCCCCCTCCCACCTGGGGCCCTGACCCCCCACTGGTGGCCCCCCTCCAGCCTAGGGCCCTGGCTCCCCACCCTGGGTGGGCCATCGCTGGGGGGAGAGCCTGGGGCCAGAGGGCACTCCTGTCCCAGCTAGTCTGCCCCGGGGATGGGGCCGGCTGGTGTGCAGCCCCCTGGTGCAGCCCCAGGCCCTGGAAGGCTATGCCATGCACCAGCCAGTCCTGCCTTCTAGGCAGAGTGAACAGGCACTGGCCTGCCTCGCCTCGCCACCAGGGATGGACCGGCGGCCAGAGTGCAGAGCCAAGCCTCTGGACCAGCCCACCCTGCCACCCAGGGGCAGACCAGCTGGCCCAGTGGTGAGGTGGGAGTGTGGAGCCAGACACATGGGCTGGCCTGCCCCCTCTCCCCAACTCAGGGAGGCTGGGCTGGGCCCCATAGGCCCATGCAGTAATCCACCCATGGCCATTCATTTGTGTTGTTTCATTTGAGGGATCTTTTCAACTCATTGCAGACATACTATATTGATTTCCTAACTATTAAGGATTTACATCTTTCAGTATTTCTTATACTTCAATTTTATGGAAGAGTTTCTTGTGATACATAGGAAAGAATTCTCTCTTTTAAGGGCTGACTACAACCAATGCAAACATGTCAGCCTTATATAGAGACTATCCCCAGCCACTGAAGTGTTTATCTAGATACAGGTCTCACGTTCTTCTCATTCAGGGACACTGGGTTCAGACACAGCTATGGCATAAATAGGACAGGCCTCGATCCTGTGTAAATGCAATGTTTGATTTTACTATTTTACATGCATTGATTTTTGTTCTCCATTTACATCAGTAGAATTCCTTCTGGTTAACACTGGTGTACATGAAAGAAGAATCATGCATAGTTTGCATTGTTCTTTTCTGTATTTATTGTGAAAGTGAAATGACCCAATAATTAAAGTGAAATGACATCTAATTTCAGAGAGGGCCACCACTACAGTAAGCTAACAGTATTTTATAGGGCTATATGGGTCCTTTATAGCAAAGCTCCGAATAAAGGAATGGTGTATACGTGCATCACCTCAGTGGAGCAAATGGAGGCACTGATCTCAGAGGCACAAGTTCTCCATGGCTCGTCTTTTATGCTAAAGTAGAAAATAATTTGCAACACCCCGAACAGAACCATAGCTCTGCATACATCCTGCCCACTTGCTCAAGAGATCATCTCTGGATCTGCAACCTGGGAAGCCTTATTGGTAAGAGCAAGCTTCCCTTCCTCTCCCATCTGCAGCAGTCTTATGTCTAGGCACAATTTAGCCCATAGTAAGCTGTAAAGACCTAGCCAGCAACAATTTATTATTAAATTTCTTAATAGTACTAATGATGGTGGAAGCTAAAGTTTGTGATTTTTCCAAAACTAAACAAAAGCTTAACTGTTTTCCAACATCTGTTAGTACAAACACACAATGATGATTACCAAAGCTATTTTACAGAATGGTTTATTTAAAGAGGTCATTTGATAAACGGAAGCTTGATGCAATCTCTTCTGTTATTTTTTTCCAGTCTCTTGTTTCCTATTAGTTATTTTTTCATAAGAGTTGGGAAATATATACAAACTTAGAAAGTAATTGTCAATCCTGTATGGCGACCTTGTTTTTTCCCTGCTTTGGGTTCAACAAGCCTAGAGCACTAACTGCAGAGTGAAGCCTTACCATTTATCTTTAGAGATAATGCAGATTTGTCGAATCAATAGCAATTTCCAGCTTTACACCTTATAAACTGCTTGAGAAGAAAAGTGTTTCAAATGACTGGGTAGGGAAGCTTGCAAAGAAAAATAGTTGACAGACACATTTAATCTATTTGACAGAACTTTATGCCTTCATTCCTCTTGTACATCAGTTTCACCGTCTTCCTTTTCTTCTTTACTGATTGTAGTATTATCTTCATTACTGCATTTTTTCATTAATAACTTCTAAGGGTCTGATCCTACATACACTTCTATATGTATGTGCATATGCAGGATTGGGTCCTGAATTTGTTTGAATGGGATTTTCAAGATTCCCTAAGAGAAGCAGGAGCACAACTCTCACTGAAACTCAGAGGGACTTGCACTTTGAAGTCACTTAAGGTTGGTTTTATTATTATTTTTTTTTAAGTCTACTCTAGATATAGTCAACCTGCCACTTTTTATATTTATTGAGTCCTCTAAAATGACAGCTTTTAACATTGTATCAGACCTGGTCTATACTCCTAGGCTATGTCTGAACTTAGAAAGATAAGTTGACTTTATTAAGTCAACTTTATTATGCATTGACTGTTGCAGCTCTTCCCACCTGTGCTGGTGAAGTAGTACTGCTGAATGTGCTCTCAGCCATGCATTCTGATAAGTAATGTGGGAGCAAAGACATCTTATGTCTATTTACTCTTCTGCATGGCCACATTGGAGAAATTAGTCTTTCCCTTCATAAACAGGCCACTGGATGCTTCACTAACTTGTTTCCCGGTGGTCTCTAGAGGTGATTCTCCCATATAAAGTACATCATAGCTGGGTGATAAAGGCCTGAGGCCTGCACTGAATGAGAAAGGCCACACTCTTGCCAGTTACAGATATAAAAATTGCCTTTAACTTCAGCCACTAGCTGAGGATCCAGGAGCAACCCATAATCTAATATATGTTATATAAAGTGTGGACCCATCCCTTGAGTCATGAGTACTGAAACAAACCATGCTCCAGTCCCATCTCTGATGACCCAACCATCTCTCAGACTCTCCAATATATAGCAACTTCATGCAAATTTATTTATATTCCCATCACTAGTACAGCCAAGTATTTACACTGTTTTGTGCCCTTTCCTGCAGCACTACAAAGGAAGAGGCATCCTTACTTGAGATTACAGCACATACTAAGCTCAATTGATCCAGATCCTTTGCCCTTCACTGGTTTCCTTCTGCACAGAACTGATTGGTACCTAGATGATTGGGTGCTGGCTTACTTGTAAACTTCCAGCACTCTGTCACAAGCACCAATAAAGTCTGCTAACTTTTGGGACTCTTTCCCCCTACCCACCAACATTATCTCAGCTTTTTTCTGGGTTGAGTTAAGTTCTCCCTTTGGAATTTCAAACTCCATGTTTGTATAGACACTAGGGATGGAAAACATTTCCCCTCTGGGATCTTTGTCAGTGAGAACAGTTTCAGACTCTAGAACTGGAGTTAGACAATCTAGATTAATGTGACAGAATAAAAGTGAGTCTAAATAATTTTGAGTTTTTAAAGAATTCAAGAATCTCCACCATTACTTTATTTGAAGAGCCCAGTAATACTGAATTAACTTGATTGCTTTTCAGCTAATGGCACAGATTTAAATGATCTGATTTCATAGAATCATAGGGTTGGAAGGGACCTCACGAGGTCGTCTAGTCCAACCCCCTGCTAAAAAGCAGGACCTCTCCCGCTAAATCACCCCAGCCAGGGTTTTGTCTAACCGAGCCTTAAAAATCTCCAAAGATGGAGATTCTACCACCTCCCTAGATAGCCCATTCCAATGCTTCACCACCCTCCTAGTGAGAAAGTTTTTCCTAATATCCAACCTTGACCTCCCCAGCTGTAATTTGAAACCTTTGCTCCTTATTCTGTCCTCTGTTACCCTCGAGAACAGCCTAGCTCCCTCCTCTTTGGAGCAACCCTTCAAGTAGTTGAAGGTTGCTATCAAATCTCCCCTCAGTCTTCTCTTCTGTAGACTAAATAAGCCTAGTTCCTTTAGTCTCTCCTCCTAAGTCATCTGCCCCAGCCCCCTAATCATTTTTGTTGCCCTCCGCTGGACTCTTTCTAATTTGTCCACATCCTTTCTGTAGTGGGGAGCCCAAAACTGGACACAGTATTCCAGATGTGGCCTGACCAGTGTCGAATAGAGGGGAATTATCACATTCCTCGATCTGCTGGCAATACTCCTACTAATGCAGCCTAATATGCCATTGGCCTTTTTGGCAACAAGGGCACACTGTTGGCTCATATTCATCTTCCCGTCCACCATAACTCCCAGGTCCTTTTCTACAGCGCTGCTACTTAGCTGATCGGTCCCCAGCCTGTAGCAGTGCATGGGATTTTTTTGTCCTAAGTGCAGGACTTTGCACTTGTCTTTGTTGAACCTCATGAGGTTTCTTTCGGCCCAGTGTTCCAATTTGTCCAGGTCTCCCTGGATCCTGTCCCTGCCCTCCAGAGTATCTACCATTCCCCCCAGCTTGGTGTCATCCGCAAACTTACTAAGCACGCAGTCTATTCCATCATCAAGATCATTAATGAAGATGTTGAATAGAACCGGCCCCAGGACCGACCCCTGGGGCACTCCACTCGTTACCGGTTGCCAGCCAGACAATGAGCCATTGATTCCTACCCGCTGAGCCCGTTGATCTAACCAGTTTTCGATCCACTTTACGGTCCACTCGTCCAACCCATACTTCCTTAACTTGCCGACGAGAATGCTGTGGGAAACCGTATCAAAAGCCTTGCTAAAGTCAAGGTATACCACGTCAACGGCTCTTCCCACATCCACAAATCCAGTCATCTCATCATAGAAGGAAATCAGGTTGGTCAGGCACGATTTGCCCTTGGTGAATCCATGTTGACTGTTCCTGATCACTCTATTTTCCTCCAAGTGTTTCAGGATGGATTCCTTGAGGACGTGCTCCATGATTTTCCCAGGGATTGAGGTGAGGCTGACCGGTCTGTAGTTCCCCGGATCTTCCTTTTTCCCTTTCTTAAAGATAGGTACTATATTTGCCTTTTTCCAATCCTCTGGGACCACCCCCGTTCTCCACGAGTTCTCAAAGATAATGGCCAGCGGCTTTGCAATCACTTCCCCCAACTCCCTCAGCACCCTCGGATGCAGTTCATCCGGCCCCATGGACTTGTGCACATCCAATTTCATTGTGTTCTCTAACCTGACTTTCCATCACCGAGGGCCGCTCTCCTTCTCTCCATTCCGCGTTACCCCGTGTAATAGCCTGGGAGCTGGCCCTCCCTGTGAAGACTGAAGTAAAAAAAGCATTGAGTACTTCAGCCTTTTCCGCATCATCCTCCATGAGGATGCCTGCCCCATTCAGTAAGGGACCTACACCACCTCTGATCCTTTTCTTGTTGCTGATATACTTATAGAACC
Source organism: Pelusios castaneus (assembly GCA_007922175.1). Classification (NCBI taxonomy): domain Eukaryota; kingdom Metazoa; phylum Chordata; order Testudines; family Pelomedusidae; genus Pelusios; species Pelusios castaneus. The sequence continues at coordinate 3,658,367 of ML685796.1, forward strand.
CCTTTCTGTTGTCTTTCACATCTCTTGCTAGCTGCAACTCCAATTGTCCTTTGGCCTTTCTGATTTTATCCCTGCAGTCCCGAGCAATATCTTTATACGCCTCCCTTGTCATCTATCCAAGCTTCCACTTCTTGTAAGCCTCCCTTTTATGTTTCAGCTCCCCGCAGAGTTCCCTGCTAAGCCACACTGGTCGCCGTCCACATTTGCTGTTCTTTCTGCACATCGGAATGTTATTTTCCTGTGCCTTTAACAGGGTTTCTTTAAAATACAGCCAGCTGTCTTGGACACCTTTCCCCTTCAGATCAGCCTCCCATGGGACCCTGCCCATCAGCTCCCTAAGGGAGCCAAAATCTGCTTTTCTGAAGTCCAGGGTGTGTGTTTTGCTTCTTTCCTTCCTTCCATTGATCAGGATCCTGAACTCTACCATCTCATGGTCGCTGCTGCCCAGGTTGCCATTTACTTCTACTTCCCCGATCAATTCTTCTCTGTTTGTGAGCAATAGGTCTAGAGGTGCAAGGCCCCTAGTTGGTTCCTCCAGCATTTGTACTAGGAAGTTGTCCTCAATATTCTCCAAAAACTTCCTGGATTGCCTGTGCACTGCTGTATTATCTTCCCAGCAGACATCAGGATAATTGAAGTCCCCCATAAGAACCAGGGCCTGCGACGATCTGGAAACTTCTGTTAGTTGTCCATAGAACGCCTCATCCACCTCCTCTTTCTGGTCTGGCGGTCTGTAGCAGACACCCACCACAACATCCCCCTTGTTGCATTCTCCCCTAAACTTAACCCACAGACTTTCAACCATTTTGTTTCCACTTTCATAGTGGAGCTCCGAGCAGTCATACAGCTCTTTTACATATAGCGCTACTCCTCCCCCCCTTCTTCTCTGCCTGTCCTTCCTGAACAATTTATATCCATCCATGGCAGTGCTCCAGTCATGCAAGTTATCCCACCACGTTTCTGTTATTCCAATTATATCATAGTTCCTAGTCTGTGCCAGTACTACCAATTCTTCCTGCTTGTTTCCCAGGCTCCTCGCATTTGTGTACAGGCACCTAAGATACTGGGCCCATTGCCCTACTTTTCCCTGTCGAGTCTCCCTCCTGTTGCATCTTCCTCCTTGCAATTTCTCCAGGTGTCCTCCTTCCCCACTCGCCTGAGGTATTATGACTTCATCAGGAAATAAAAAAACAATTATTTGATCCTCCCCCCCAGTTCCAACTACCCTCTCTTTTATTCCTGCTGTTACAGCCCCAGCATCCCCCAAGTTCCATCCCTTCCCCCAGGTTTCCCTCAGTTTCACTTACCTGTAGGCCTTGGTCACCTTCCCCCTTCAAACCTAGTTTAAAGCCCCCCTCACCAGGTTAGCCAGTCTGCTTCCAAATACGCTCTTCCCCTTCTTGGATAGGTGGAGTCCATCTCTGCCTAGCAGTCCTTCTTCCTGAAACAGCACCCTATGGTCGAGGAAGCCCAAGCCCTTCTGGTAACACCATCTCCACAGCCAGGCATTCACCTCCAGGATGCATCTGTCTCTGCTCGGGCCCCTACCCTTGACCGGAAGGATCGAGGAGAACACCACCTGTGCACCGAACTCCTTCACCCGTGCTCCCAGAGCCCTGTAGTCACCTTTGATCTGCAGAGGGTCACCTCTCCCACTATCATTGGTTCCCACGTGGATGAGTAGCATGGGGTAGTAGTCAGAGGGACGGATGATTCTCGACAATCCCTCCGTAACGTCTCGGATACGGGCCCCAGGCAGGCAGCATACCTCCCGAGAGGCCTTATCTGGGCAACAGATGGGTGCCTCCGTCCCCCTCAGAAGAGAGTCCCCAACCACCACAACCCGATGTTTTCTCCTGGGTGTGATGGTTGAGATCCTCCCAACATCGGGGGTGCATGGCTTCTCCTCTTCCACCTCATCTCCCGTCTGTAGTGCTGCAAAGCGGTTCTTTACCACAACGGAGGGTGGGATGGGAGCAGGGGTGGAGCACTGTCTGCTTCCAGAAGTAACCAGCTGCCAGTGTCCACCCTCTGCTTGAGCCATCTCATCCATCTCCGAGGGTGTGGCAGCAGTCCTTTGCCTCTGGATAGTTTCTTCATCCTTGCATATTTCCTCATGGATGCTATCCAGGAACTTCTCCAGGGCATGGATACTCCTGTATCCTCCTCCTGTAACTCCCCCACCTGCTTCCTGAGAGATTCCACCAGGAGACGCCTGTCACATTGAATGATCTCCCCAGCCTGACCGTCTGAGAGTGGGAAATGCAGGCCACAGTGCTAGGTGCCACATGCATTTCCAAAATCAATCCATTCTAATGGTCCTTGGTTATTGAATTCTCAGCATAAACTGCTACCGATGTCTAATCAGACTCAGCAGCTGCTAAACGTGCTCCAGAATTCTATCACTTCATATGAGAAATATGAGTTCCGAAAATGCAGTCATTGCACCGAGCAACATTCCAACCCCTGCCACTAGGGGATACAAAAAATTATCATCAGCCAAACGATTGTCACTCACTCTTCATATGTTCTTGCTAATATCAACTATATACACCATCATTTTATCCAGTCTGTTAAATCCCCCCAAAGGCCATATCCTTAGCCTTCAAGAGTCCTTTGTGTCAATGTGGTGAGAAGCATAAAGGAGACTCTCGGCGTGGCTGGCCCCTGGGACTAAAGCAGGTCCAGTGCTCTTGTGCCGGAGCAGGTGTTCCCAGTTAAGCCAATTAAGAGGGCGGAACTGGATCTGGACTACAGAGGGTCAGAGAAAATTGCAAAGCTGAAAGTGAATGGAATTGGTATAGAGAGAGCTAGGAAGCTTCAGGAGCCACAGAACTACAGGATGAAGCTGTTGAGAGAGGGGAAGCTCCTGCAGTCCTCCTTGAGGAAGGGAGTTGGGCCTGAGTATGAAAATAGATCTGAAAGTTGTGTTTTCCTGTTTAGGATGAAGTCAGGTCAGAACCTGAATTTTCTCTGAGTGCTCAGAAACCAGGAAGGGATGGTCCCTCAGGGATTAGGAGCTGTATGCAGCTAATAGCTGGATGGGACAATTTGTTTTTTGGAACCGAGTGATAATTAAATCAGACCCCCCCCCCCAGGAGGGCTGGTATTGAGGAGACAGACTGTGTAATTAAGAGGTCCTGCAGAGAGAAATAAAACATATGGTACTGCAGAGTGACCTCTGGCCATGAGGAGGAGCTCTGGCAATGGCTGACCTTTTACAGGGAGTGTAAAGCTGCCTTCAGAAGGCAGTTGAGCAATTCCCCCAGCACATGTGGAAACACAGGAGCTAGGAACTGAGTCTGAGCCACTGGATGCTGAGAAACGTGCTGGTTTGAGTAACAAGATGATTGGTTCTAGGTCACTCCCATCCCTCCTGCTGCTCCTCCCCAGCAAGAGCATTTTGGTGTGGGGCAGAGGCGGCTTTTGGGGTAGGCGAAGCAGGCGGACCCCTAGGGCCCCAAGCAGTAAGGGATCCATCGCCTACCCCAAAAGCTGCATCTGTCTTGGTCAGCAGCAGCAGGAGGAGCTGAGCTCAGGCGGCCAGGGCCATGGGGTGATGAGCTGGGGCAGGAGGGAGCGCAGGGTGGTGATGGGGGAGTAGGGGTGGGGGGAGTGGGGCCTATGGGGGGCCCCACAATGGGCCTTCACCTAGGGCCCCCAATAGCCAAAGGCCGCCTCTGGTGTGTGGGAGAGGGGGAGTAAAACAAGAGACTATCAAATTATTAAACTCAGCAAGATCACAAGCATCCAGTGGCTTAAAATTGAAATCCCAATGCATAAGTCTGGCAACCTAACACGTGTACTGTGTTCTCACTCTCCTTTTGATGATTTGGATAATAATGGATATGAAGATCGTTCTATTATTTCTGAGGAAAGGAGAAAAGGACAAACGATGTATATAACATTGTACAATTTCCTGTCTTCTAGAATGGATTCTGCAAGTCCTCAGGCAGGTTGAGTTAAAAAAGAGAAATTGAGGCTTTTATGTCCTCACTGCAGAACAAATTAAATGAATCTGCCTTCTTGCTAGTACGGAGCTGCTTGGTAAGGGCAAAAAAGCAGAAGATCAAGAGAGTACATCACTAATTTTATTGGGTCATACTGGGTCACTTGTGTCACACAGAAGCATTCTAACACATGTCCCTCATTTCAGTTTTATATAATATACAGCATGCTATATTACAAAACCTAAAAAATAGTTCTTTCTTGTATCCTTCTCTGAAATGTTGACTCAATCTATAGTTTACCTCCCCCAACCCTTAGCTCTTACTGAAGGAAATCTTTCCTCTCTGTTTAAAATAGAACAGATTGCATATGCTCATAAGGGACAATTTCATGCCATCAATATTCTAACAGATCCCCCATTGACTGCAATAGGGAGTCTGCTAAAAAATTGATGGCACAATAATGGCCCACTGTAGGCATGTTTATAATTAAAATATTTCTTCCTTGCATTCAGCTAAATCTTTGTTGAGTTCCTAAACATGAGAGCCAAAAATACTGTAGTCAAACTGATTTTTGGTCAACAGAATGCATTGTTTTTTGTGGTAAGGTTTTTTTTGGTCTGAAAACCTACTATATTTGTTCACAGACATTAGACCAAGCACTGGGTTAAGAAACAAAAGATCTATAGATCAGTAATTCAGTTGATACTGTAAAAATCATTTGCTATGGTTTAATGTAGAGAACATCATAACACAATACAATATATGTACTGCTGAAATCCTGTAAGGGTAGCACCTGTATGATAAATAGGAAGTAGGACTGAAGACTGCAGGACTACAAGGTTTTTCTAAAAACTCCAAAGCAAGAATTTGTGAAAAAATCATAACATCACCAGTTTGACCATCAGATCGTTATCAAGGTTTACTGAGTAAAAAGAAAAGAATTTCTGTAATACTGGCAAATGAACCCTAAGAGTCACAGAATAGCTATCCATCTGTCTCAGAAAAATACCTGTGTTATTTAAATATAGTCATTTTTAATTGTACATGAACAGAAAACAACCTTACAATTTGAAAAATGTAGTTATTTTCCCTTTCCATATGAAAATGTGTGAATGGATTTGGCCTTTCCAAAATAAAATAACCAATGGGTTGAGAATGGTCGTGGAAAACTTCAGCAGAAAAGAAGAATTTTTTTTCAGAAAGTCATGGCCCTCTGAAGCCATGGAGATGATTATTTAAGTTATAACAATGTATGAGATATGAAAGCATTAACAAAAGCTAGTAGCAATTTTGGTCTGTGTATTTCAGTGTTGTACAAGCATTAAGGACTACATTGTGCAACTCTTAGTCATGTTGGTGAGCATTCATTTACACAAGTGATTACATTATGGTCTTCAGTGGGGCAATTTATATAAGGGCTCACCATCACATGAGTAAAAGGTGCACTATTACCCCATAGTAACTAGTCATTTTCATATTTTCCTAATTATAAAGATTCTTTTCATTACTTACTCATATCTTTTAATAGAAGCTATGCAAGGGCCTCTAAGGACATGAAAAAATCTGCAGAATAACAGAGGGCCAAATTCTTCTCTCACTTATACTGTTGTAATCCCATTGATTCAAATTAGAACGCCAAAAAAGATATAAAACTTAAGTATCAAAAATTAAGTGTGGATGCTGCTCATTGGTAGATTTACTATATTTGCATATTGGTTTTTAATGCTGTTATCTATTAATCTTAGGTATTTATATGCCCCCAATAGTAAAGTAGTTGAGCGTCTCACAATGTATTCTCAGAACACTTCTGTGAGGTAGTGAACTGCTGGGCAGTTATCAATGTTATTGTTCCTACATGGTTGTGGGGTTTTTGTTGTTTGTTTAAAATTATTGTTAAACAGAAATAAAGACAAAAATACTTAGGGATGTCCATTTTAGAAATGCATATTGGACTCTGTTTCCATAATTGTCGCATGTCATGTACACAACAATCCAAAGGAGTAGCTGTGTTAGTCTGGTCCAGCAAAACAAATAAGGAGTCTTTGTACTACAAAGTGTATTGAATTGCAAAACACCTAACTTAGATGAATACATTACAATAAAGATAAATGTGCATGGCTTCAGTAAAGTAAAATCATACTTCTCTAACCCACTAGAATTCTATGACTATATCAGCAAAATACTGGGAGACAGAAAATCAGGTGGTATAATGGGCAAGATTCTGATGCATATTATCTGGTAGGCCAAAGAAATTGTAAAGCTTTCCTAACTGGCCAGCTAAATCACAGCAGAATCATGTTTGTTCTGAACTCTATGGGATGTAAAATGTCAGGATGGTAAGAGAAAACCATTTCTTCATATAGAAATACCATCAAAGATATCAGGATTAACTTTAAAATGGGTTATTAGAAAAATGATCTGTGCAGGGAAAATTAATAGCCAGATCATACAATCATGTTCCAAACTATACGTCTTGTTAAAGTGAGACGTACTCTTTCTTAATGTTAACCAGATTCTGTAGCCCTTCTTATGTTGAATTGTATTTATTCAACTGTCTATTCCCATTGTCTTCCATTGACTATTGCATGCTCAGTGTGGGTAAAAGTTGTAGAATCCAGTTTTATGTGTATTTTTTGGGTCTGGTATGATGTGGCTAAAGAAGATAACCAATATGGCTGAGACTTGAACATGACCACATATAGTGGTCTGCTAATTCTGTCTGCTAATTCTGTGATTAACAAAAACACACAAACATTTGTTAAAATGTTTCAATTCAATACATAACTTTCTGGTAACACATTAACATTATAAAGGTGAAATATTTAAGTGTCCAAGATATATAATAAACTTCTATCTAATTGGAAATAATTGTGTATTTTGAGCATGTTGACTATGTATGTCAGTTTAAGGAGATATTATTTCATGTGTGGTGTGGTCTTGATTAAATTAAATCAAAGACTGTACTGAACAGACAGAGTAGTGGTACATTTTATTTGTACTACAAAGGCCCTTGATACGACATTGCAGTGAAACAAACATAATTGAAAGGGCTCTTTTTGTGTGTTTGTTTGGTTTTAGCTGTTGGGGCCAAATTCCGTCTGCAGATGCATGCATGTGACTACCATTGAAGTCAATATATATGAAGTCATTGGGAAATGTGTTCATATGCCAGTATTTGGTGTGAACATTTTAATTCTTTTTAAATTTCATTCTTTCTATTGAACTTTAAATAATCACATGAAATTGATGTACTTAAGTGCTTCCCTAAATCAGGCCCAGAGTGCCTAGCATCTTGCCAGAATGAACTTGTTCTGTGTGTACATCTTACGAAGGCTTCACTTGGTGCTAGGTGAGAAGATGCCAGTATCACAATAGTTATAGCAGTTTGGCAAATAGAGATTTGTGGCACATGTTAGTTTTTTACATACGAAATTGTAAAGTAAAATTAAAGAGGCCATAACGATTTATACTGATTTATACTAAAACTGATAGTCTGCATTACACTTTTATGCAACAGTCAATGATCAAGTTGCAACGTATTTCCTGCAAATTAATTACTGGCTGGGAGAAGCTGATGGCCCAAGCCTATTGAAAGCTTACAGTGAAAAATAAAAATAAATAAGAGTATAGATTTTTAACACATGATGCAGTTGGTTATCTGAATACAGACTTTACAGTGGTCTTTTTTGTTTTTTGATAATTAAAGCTGTGAATATGAAACAGACTGTAAAGATTACCACAATCTGGGTCTGGTAGGGGAAAGGAAGACTGCTTCCCTCTGATATTGCTCTTACTGGAGACAGAATACTTGCCTTGATGAATCGAAGTACTGCTCATCTTTGGCAACTGGTAAATTTCTAGATAGTAGAAATTTAGAGATTGTGAGGCCCAGGGGTCGGCCACCTTTGCCAAGCCCCTCTCTTCCCGAGCCTCAGTCGATGCTGGCAGCCCCCTCTGCTGAGAAAAAGTGACCACTGACTGAGAATTTGGTGGCAGCCACAGCTGGAGTGCCTCCTGCTACTGAAAACCGCTTTGGGTGGCTTCTTTCAACAGGCTTCGTTTGGTGGCAGGGGGAGGAAGGAGGGAGGCCAGGCATGCCACCAAAACCTTCTCCAGAAGTCTTCTTTTAGCGGCGGCTGGGGCAAGGAGTCTCCGGGTATACCACCTGAAAGCAGTCACCTGGAGCAGCTTCTTTTGGCAATAGTTGGGGTGGGGAGTTGTGGGGGGTCCCCAGGCACGCTGGTGAAAGAAACCACCCAGAGCGGCCATTTTGGTGGGGCTGCCGAGAACGCCACGTGCCTCTCCAAATCGGCTCACGTGCCACTCTTGGCATGTGTGCTGCTGACCCCTGAACTAGTCTATCACTTACTGAAAAAAAATTACCTGCCCACAATTAGCAAGACATTGGCCTTTATTAAATGCTCAGTGAACTTTACTGGCCATTAGGAAAAGGGATGGTTCTCTCACAATCATTTCAAAGTGTTCTGTGGGAAAGAGAAGTTCCTACAGAAATTCAAGCCAAGCAAAACACTGAAAAACTAGATTACAAGTTTTCTTATATGGAAAAGCTTCAAAGGGTCAAATTTCTAAAATCCTTATAGTCTGATTGTTTGGCAGATGCCTAATAATAACACCAACTCCATGGTGTGAAGTGAATATTTCTTCTATTCTGCAGTTCTGCACGAATTTGGAAAATTTGATTACAGATTACAAGACTAAACCAAAGAAAATGCTTGTCCATTATTATTAATGCATAATTTGGATTTTTTAAAGTTAAGACCTAAAAAGTAACCAATATACTTGCTTATTTTTGCTCATGCAGTGTTGTTAGAGCTGTGTTGGTTCTAGGATATTAGAGAAACAAGATGGGTAAGATAATATTTTTCATTGTACCGACTTCTGTTAGTGAGCAAGACAAGTTTTCAAGCTCCACAGAGCTTTTCATCAGATCTGGTTGATAAAAAAGAAACCCTCTATTTATTTTTAACTGTTTAAGTTAAACTATTTGTTTGATTTTGTATTTAGCTGTGACACTGATTAGCTTTCTCACCTGAGGAAGAGCTTTGTGTAGCTTGGAAGCTTGTCTCTCTCCCGCCAATGGAAGTTGGTCCAGTAAAAAATATTACCTCACTCAGCTTGTCTTTCTCATTTGTGCTTACACAGATACAAGGCTTTAGGACATTTTACGTACTCTAGAGTTTCTTGCTATGCCTGTGATGCTTATTCACCGATGTTGATCGTAGAGCTCAAAGAGGATGTCTGTGACAGTGCCTCCCAGTTTATAGATGCAGGCTGAAGTATTTTAGATAAGTGGCCACGATTAATTGTTTCTGTGGAAAACCGGCTACACAACTCAAAACTGCATAACAGAAAGAGTACAGTACATTAGCCATATCTCTATAATATGGCACAGGGAATGATGTACTCTTATGACATGAGCAGCATTCTGCTCCCAACTCTCAGAGCTGTACAAAAATGGGAGCTAAAAGCCTATGTGGCCTCTGGGATCAGAGAAGGAACAGGCAGGAGAGCCATTGTTCTTCCCTCTCTCCCACTTTGGTGCTGTCTTCCACACAAGTGTGGCTCATGTTAGGGTTTGCTTATTTTTTATTCCCTGCCCTTTTGCTTTTTCTTCTACTGACCCAGATGTGGGAGGTCCTCTGAGCCACACTAAGCTGCGTCTACACTGGTAAATTAAGTCGACTTAAGC
>ML685796.1:3668426-3703475 GCA_007922175.1 Pelusios castaneus
ACTTTTTAAGGTCCCCTTTAAGTCGACTTTATTTTTAAGTGGGGACACACTAAGTCGACTTAACTAAATCGACTTTAAGTCGACTTAGTTAAGTCAACTTAGCTAAAGTCGACTTAAATTCCCCAGTGTAGACATAGCCCTAGAGTCCCTTCTTCTTTTTTACTCTTTCTGCTCTCCACATTGTTTCATGCACTTTTGGCAGGATTAGATGCAACTTTCTCTTCAAAGCCTTTCTGATCATTGCTAGCACGAGACTATATGATCTAACCCTTCCCTCAACTTTGCTCATCCTTCATAATAACAAATTCAAACTGTGCCACAAAACTGATGTCAGCACTACAGACCTAGCTAATCACATAAACATATGCTTACATCGATTCCTGCTCTGTACAGACATACAGTAAGCAGAGCTGGTTGGGGTTTTCCCATTGGTATTATTTTTTTGATGAAAATAAAGTATCCACAGAATTGAAATTTTCCAGAAAAACTTACTTTTGCCAAAAATTTTCAATTTCCATTAGGAAAACTAAAACAGATTTTGTTTCAAGTTAGTTCGACCCAAATCAAAATATTCTGGTTTCTTGAACAGACCCAAAACATTTCATTTTTGAGACATTTTAACATTAAACTGTATTTCCCTGTCATGATGCATTGCCTCATGGGAACTGTAGTTTGGAGGCTGTTGTCCCCATTCTCTCTTATGGCTGAGCTCCCTGGCTGGATTACATCTTCCATGGTCCAGTGTAGTCCTGGCATGGTTTATCATGAGTCACATGGCAAAAGATACTTCATGGAAGATGTAGTCCAATCAAAGAACCTGGTCCATAGTACTACAACTCCCATCAGGCAATCACATATGGAAGTGACACAAAACATGCTGTTTCACTATTTTCAAAATGAAATTTTTCAGAATGTTTCATTCCGTGAAAAATTTTGATATTTCAAATTTTCCTCCTGATGTAGGAGAGAAACAAATGTGGAAGAATATCTGCATTTCCAACGAGATGGACATTCCAGTTGTCACTCAGTTTTAGTAGTAAGAGAGAGTACCTAACTCAAAGATCTTGTCTATCTAGACAGAAAAAGATAGAAAGGAAATGCTGTCATTCTCGTTTTCTTGATCGGAATCTAAGGCACAGAATGATGGAATGATTTGCACAAGGTCACAAAGGAAATCTGAGACATAGCTAGGAACTAAACCTAGACATTTTTGAGACCCAGTCCACTGATTCTTCTTCAGTAGCTATCAATTTATCATAAGTATCTTAGTGTTTGCAAATATGTTAAACTCTCTTTTTAATTCTTTTAACTCTTCTTTTTGCTCTTTTTATGGTTTGGGTTTGGTCAGTTTTACTTTTTCTTCTCCATCCTGGTTTATTACTTTTAAGTAGAGCTGAGTGGTGGCAAGATTTTTCCATTTTGTTAAAAATTACAATTTGTTTTTCTTTTGGTTCGACTATTGGATGGCTACTGCAGACAGGCTGTCTGCTCATCCTCCAGGTTGGAAGCCCAGCAATCCAGGCACCCAGCTATCTTGAGAGCCATTACAGGTCTTGCCTGGCTCCACCTTTGGGTCAGGGACCCTGGGAGCTCTCCTGGAGCTGGGTGGATGAATTATCAGGAAACCAGGAAGCCAAACTAGTTTCTATTAGAATTCAGTCAAAATCGACACATTCCCATGGAACATTTGGATTTTGATTAAATGGAATTTCCCAACAGAAATATATGCCAACAGAAAACTTCTGACCTGTTTTCCTTTAAGACTTTGACTGACATTACAATCTTTGCTATATGCAATTTAAAACAGTGTAGCATGTTGATATCTGCCATGTCTTGAGATTAATGGCAGTGTTTATTCCTCTGCTAGCTGGTGATCTCTATTTTTGAAATATCCTGAAAATGTTAATAAAAATACAGTTTTAACAAGTTTATTGTTTTATTGAGTATTCTAGCATACAAGAGGTTGGAAGCATGCAAATCACATACAAAATTCATGACACAAGAAAAGATAAGGGCTCAGTCAATTTCATTTTCAATTTCATTATTGATTTCTATATTCCTCACACTCGCTCTCAAGCACAAATGATTTTTCAATGTGTGACTCTTCAGATGCCAAATTGCATTCAATATGTGTTGCATTTAATCCCCAGGAAATAAATATAGTGTGACAAAGTGATAGAAAACCTTACATGTCAGGCTTCTTGAGAAATTGTCTTTCCATAATTTTAAAGAAACCTTTTAGAGTAGTTATGCTTGTCATATGCAGCAGGGGAGTGATGACAGTAGGTAAGGTAATGCAGATACACTGACTGTCATTTCCTTAAAGCAGATATTTTAATGTGTCCTGGATAGCACCATGCAAATATGGCTCTCTCTAGATGTCCTTGAAGAGAAGCTGTTGAAGGAAAAAAGAATACTTTATCTGTACAGGATTGCTGTCAATATATGTTGCATATTTTCCATTCTAAGGACCATTTTATTACTTCAGTTGAGGACCAACAATGATCTACAAAGAGGATCATTTATCATCCTTGTGAGTGAATCTTGTGCATTTAGGGTCCAATATGGCAAAATGCTAAGAGGCTAAGCATGTTCCACTCCTGTTGTAAATGGGTTTGTGACATTGACAGGCCAGCTGCAGTCATAAGCTATGAACCAACAAACTCATAGCTGGAGACTGGACTGGTTCACCTGTATGTTAGTTTTGCTCAAAATAGGTATACGTCTCATAAAATCTATTTAGTGTTTATATGCTATGAAATGCTTGTAAATTGCTGCACATATTAATCTCACTTATATCTGTGTTTAATTTTCTATGAAGGCCTTCTGAACCGGTTTCATACCTGAAGTGGAATTTATGTTGCAGTGGAATTTCTGTGGCATTTTAGAGACAGTCCACTATGTTGGTGTGGGCAGCCACAAACCATGACACATGGCTGAGGACTGTAAAATGACTCAGCTTCCTGAAGGTCTTCCTGCCACGAATATTGTTGATAAGAATGCGATAGCTTGGCTTGATTGGATTGCATACTCATGGGTGTAAAAGTCATTTAGCCTTGGGGGCCATTTCTCTCAGCAACTCAGTCTGGCAGGCCACAAAATGATATAAGAAAAAATAAACCTCACAGCAACTACTTGTACGTATGGTCTCTATGGTATGAAAAAACAGTTACAGGATTTCCCCTGGATCTGCCCAGAAAGACATTTTGAATCAACAGATCCCGTCAGCTCTGTCACTCTTCGGATTTAGATGATAACTTATTTGTGAGTATATGTTTGCTTGCTTTAACCAGAAAATAACTCTCATTTCTTTTTAGTATTTAATAAACCTTTAAGTAATTAATTACAGATTTGGCTACAGGTATTATCTTTGATGCAAGGTCTAGGATACCAATTGATCTGGGGTAGGTGACTGATCTCTGGAGACTGGAAGAAACTTGAATGTGATGTAATTTTTGGTGTAAATGACTAGGGACATACATAAGGGGGTGGGAGGGGGGTGGCAAGCAGGAGAGGGTCTAAGAGGGCTCTCTGTGACCATATAGTAAGAATGTTATACTGATCCAGGAGTTCACATTTGTTACTGACTTGGTGAAATCTAATTATAGAACATATCAATAGTTTGGGGTGTCTGCTCTGTTTTTGACATTCTACCCTGAGATAGGCACTCATTCATGAGCTACTCCAGACAGCATGACAGGGATTACAAATCCCATTGATATAAATGGGATTACAAGGCACTCAGCACCTCATAGGACTGGTTCATTGCCCTGTAAATAATACATTCTTATATATTTTTCTCTCTCCAGAATTTTGTTCTACTATCAAAACTCTGATCAGTTTAACCAATAATAAAGGGGGAAAAAAGAGAAACTATGAAAAGTAATAAAACCTCCAGGAGTTCTTCTATACTAAGTTAGGCATGCTGCTTTGGCAGTGGCATTTATGATTAATGGATCAGGTCTCAACTAGATGAAAGACTTTATTTCAGCCTATCACTACGGAGACGGTTGTGCTTCTTTGGACAGGGCGGTGCATAAAGCCTAGGATGAAGTGCATGAGAACTGGGGAAAAACACGCTTGGTCTAGGGAATCCAGCTATAGAATGTGCTTCCAGAAGAGATTAGGTGAGTTCAGAGTCTGACCATCTGTCAGGAATGCTGTAAAATCTTCCTTTCGAAGATGCCTTTCTAGCAGAAGAATGTCACTTATAAAAGACACGTCCACTAGTAAAACAATCACTTAAACCAAAAATAAAACAAATAAAAACTTGTAAAAAAATGAAAGAAATAAACAAAGAAAAATGTTTTAAAGTGGGGCAAAAGGGGACAGTGTACAGTCCTAACATAGGCAGATATGCTCTTCAGTTTTAGATTCCATGTGATATCCAGGATGCGGGACCACCTGTGTGATGTGGGACTTTAAGTAAACTAGACTTTCTACAGACTTAACATAACTGAGCTGACAAGGAAAGTACAGACATATTTATGTCTGAGCTATTTCTTTTAAACTGTATTCTCTTTCTATCTGAGCCAACCACGCCCCTCTCTGTGCATCATGCCTCCTATGCTTAGGGCTTTGATAATCGTGGCATAGAAATACTACACACAGGGCTGAATTAACCAGCCCGGGGATCTCAGGCTGCCCCCCCCCATTGAGCCCCCTTTGCCTGCACCCCCACAACCATGGAGCCCCCGTTACTGGGGGGGGGGGCCCTTGGGCCAGAGGTCGGTCCCGCCCCAGCCTCACTCTGGCCCATCTGCACAGGGGGTGGGGGGGCTGGCTGGTGCATGACACAGTCCCCCAGGACCACGGGTCCTGGAAGGTCGCACCAGACTGCCTCGCCACAAGTCAGCCGGCCCCACCCCTGGGCAGAGCGAACAGGGACTGGCCTGCCCTGCCCCGCCTCTGCGGGCAGGCCAGCCAGCCCAGGGACAGGAGGAGGCAGAGCGCAGAACCTGGGCCTGGCCTCTCTGGCTCCAGGGCCCCGCCCCGGATTATCAGAGGGGTTTCAGGGGCAGAAGCCTGGGGCCCCTTTTTGGCCAAGGCCTAGGGCTTAAGTCCCTAAAGCCCCTCTGAAAATCCAGTCCTGACTACATGAGCACTCTGGCATGCAGTGATTGCCTTTTGCAAGGGGACTTCCCAAATAGCTAGTTGATGATGGTCATGTCACCAGAGTAGCTCAGTCTGGCCTACTGAATTTATGGATGAAGAAGTCAAGCTTTCCCTTGATCCTGAGGACCCTGGTGGAAATTCCAATTACGCTTTTCAAATTCTTTTTTTAAATTCAGTTTCTGGTTCCAATTGGAACAAGGTTTTCAAACAAATCAGCTAATCTCCTGGTTCCTGTGGCTACTAGTCTCAGCAGAAACCAAGACAGACCTCTAGAAACCATAGAGACCAACTGAATGATTCTAAAGGAGTCTGTTGGATTACCAGCTGGAGGCTAAAATACCTGGCTTGTACTTAAATTTGCATAATCTAAATATCTTGATTAAATGAAGTGGGTCTCTTCTTTCTTCAATGTGAGGATGAGGAATAGAAAGTAATTTATTTAATGAAACCCTTAAAAAAAACCTGTTTGACTTACCTCACCCTCATTCCAAAGGATTTTCCTTAGTTGTCCTGCTGGTCTACCACCTGAATCCCCTACTTCAATTGCCTTTACAGTCCCAAAGCAATACCTGACTACAACAATAAAATAAGGAAAACAGTACACTAAGGCTATGTCTACACTAGTTAATTTAAGTCGACTTAGCTAAGTCGACTTAGCTAAGTCGACTTTAAGTAGACTTTGTTAAATCGACTTAGCATGTCCACACTTAAATTTTAAGTCGACTTAAAGGGGACCCTACAAAATCAACCTAGAGCATCTACACTGGACACCTAGGTTGACTTCTAGGGGCTAGGTGGACCTGAGACAGGTCCATGGTGACAGGGGGGGCACCCCTTGCCAAGTGCCAAAGGGCTCAGCCTTTGCCCCATTGTACCTTGGTACAATGGGGCAAAAGGGGACAGGGACCCTGGCAGGGCATAGGGGCAGCGTGGGCAGCCTTTGTGGGGGGCACGCCAGGCTGTGGCTGTGCCAGCCACCCTGGCAGGAAGGGCAGTGGGGAAGCCCTGGAGCACCCTAAGTTGACTTTAAGTCAACTTAGGGCCACTCCATGTCTACACTGGCTAAGTCGACTTTCTAAAGTCAACTTAGCCAGCAAAGTTGACTTAAAATGAGGTTTAAGAAAGTCGACTTAATTTTTCCTTAAGTCGACTTAAGCAGCTGCTTAAGTCAACTTAAGGAAAGTGTAGTGTAGAAGCAGAGTAAATTAAGTCGACTAAAGTAAGCTTAAATCGACTTAATTTACAAGTGTAGATGCACTAAGAGTGGCATTAAACAATGTAGGCATAGATTACCTTGGTTTGTGGAAAGAAGTGACTACTACAAGTTACCCTAGGGATTATTATTAAACTAGAGAGATTAAATACTTCTTAATCAGAAGAGTGCTTAATAAATTTTTTGCTGTATTATAGAAGCACAGAAAAATTGGTTAATTTACTGTGGCTTATGATGTTGATATTAATAGCCTGTTTGAAAGGCACCAAATAATGAACAGAACCCATGGCATTCAATAGGTTAAAGGAAAATAATCTTTATAAAAACAAGAAAACACAGTACATGATATTAATATCCATGTTTTCTCTGAGGTAGTTGAATGTTTTAGATGCTGTGTTATTTCACAATGCTTATTTTACCATAAAAGGCACTTGAAACTGCAAAGGTAGATGACATACATCAATAGCAACAAGTGAATGAAACACAAAAACAAAGTTGTACTTGGAGTCAATAGAACTCAAAGCAGTAACCCCTGATTATTTTGAGTCTAAATCTACCCCAAGTCTTGAGTTTTGAATCTTGAACATGACATGAAACATGCCATAATAATCAACTTCAACAATGAATAAAGTCAGGGCGCCATATTTTGCATTAACTTTGATGTGCTTGTATAGAGTGTATGTTAATAAAGAATTTGGCTTAAAAATGTCCACGTGTCAGTTGGGAATGTAAAATAATTGTAGTTTTAATTAGAGAAGACCATTGATTGCATTATTCAAGTTTAAAAGTTTCTGATGAGTACTGAGAAAAGGTTCTCAAAATAATTAGACTTTATAATAGCAGTGATTAAAGAGAGAACAGCGTGACATTTTAATTTCCCTAGAGTTATTTTTGGATTAAAAAAATCAAACAGATAACAAAAGTAAACAGACATCTGATGAGCAAACCATATGTACCTTTAAAAGCAAGAATATAAACATATCCAACGTATTTCTACATTATGTGATTGGTTTGGCCCTATCATTGTTCAAACTACAGTGAAAACAATGGGCCAAAAGTAGTCAAGGCCAAATGTAACCTTCTATTACTAATTATTGTCTCTTATCTATCTTGTACAGAACTGACATGGGCTATTGTTCTGTAAACAACTGCTCAGTGATGAAGGTCTAGTTATCACTCCTACTGTAGGTTTCAAATTAATATAATATGTCAAAATATGAATTTTTTGAGGGGTGATGATAGCTGAAAATAATGAATGACATTTAAACAACATCCATAGCTTTAATTTTAACAAATTTGTTTTTCAGAAAGCACAGATTTATTTGCATCTATACAGAATCAGATCCTCAGTTGATATAGCTCCACTGAAGATAAAAATCTTTGTGAGGTTGCATGAGATATACAGTCAATGTGCACAACCAACAGCTCATAACAAAGAGAGAATGATGGTAAATTACAGTGGACAGGGATAAGTAATTCTACAAGTTTGTGTGAGGACCAATCCAGCAAGTTTAACCCATATTAACATTTGTCCCTCTCTGGTGGTTGTTCTGTGTAAGAAATTTATGAGGCTGCTACTGTTGTCAATTAATAGACTTGAGCCTGAATTCACAACAGGAGTTAGGTGACTAAATTTCTCCTTTATGCCCCTCTGTCTCAATTCTGAGATCACTATGATGCACAAAACTCCTGCTGAAACTCTGAGTGCTTAAAGTCAATCAGCATCTAAGTTTTAGAAGTAAAAGTTCCTTATGTTTATGCCCCTGGGCAGGTGCTCTGCTGCCTCACTCTAGGCACCTATCTCCCACCTAAGCCTCAGAGTGATTCATAAACCAAGGGAAGACATGTTTGGCATGAGAATTACTCTAGAGGAGTGGTTCCCAACCTTTTTGGCTCAAGGGCCACAGATATCATTGTTACAACCCTTAAGGGCCACCAATCCATCCACCCACTGCAGCCAAACAGAAGGAGTTCAAGAAGGAGTTCAATGAGGTGCCTGACTCCCTCTTCACTGATCTCCTGTTCCCCTGGGGGGATGCAAGGAAACCACACGTCCTGTAGCCCCATGTATTCAACCTGGTCCCTAGGCAGTAGTTCCCTTCTGCAACCTCCCATCCCCTTGGCTGCAGCAGGGAGTCTGCACTGGTCTTTTAGCCACAAGGCAATGCACTCCAACTGCATCCTTTAGGCAGCAGCTCCCTTCTGCAGCCAGTGGGTGGGAAGCCGTGAACCACTTTGAAAGCCCCCGTGTGCCACAGAGCCTGGTGGTTAGAGCACTCACCCAGTAGGTGGTAATAATTTGTTTGTCTTTAAGTTGCCTCAGGACTTTCGTTAGTATATGGTAAATCATTCATCTAGTCCCTCTGGTCCAATGACTCTTCCGTTATTTATTCAAAGTACAACAGCTGTAACAGGACAGAGTGAGGGATTCCCAGATCAGAATATCCCATAGCTCAGTGGTTAGAGCATTCACTAAAAAATGACAGAGCTCAGTGGAGGGGAGATTTGAAATGGAGGGTTCGCACATGAGTGTTCTAACCACAAGGTTAAAAAGTTATGAGGGAAGGCCTCCTCCTCAGGCCTAGAGTAACCAGGGTGCACTTTCCCTGATGATGGAGGTGGGGAAGATCAGCACTGTTGCCCTACACCGAGTGCTCAGATTTGGTCCATCTGCCCCTCTGTCATGCTGGAGAGGCAGCTGGTGCCAGCCTGAGCAGTGTGTGGCTGTTTGAATGCCGAATGAGCAGAGCTGGGCAGCTGGAATTAGGGAGAGTCATCCTAGCTCAGGAAGGGGGTGGAACACTCAGCTAGAGGGTGCATGCATGGCCAGGAAGGTCCCGGGGAAGTGGATGAGGAGGTGAGGGTGAGTTGTTGATGAGCTATGGGGTGATGGAAGGATTTGGGGAGGCTGTGGGGGGAGAATGGGGGATTTTGGGGGCTGCAGTGGGAGGGACAGGAGAAGAATGAGGGGTGCTGGGGCTGAGCTGTTCGGGGCAGAGGAAAATGGGATGCATGACAGGGCTTTTTTGATGAAGTGCGTGGGAGCTGTCAGGTTAAGTGGGGTCTCCTGGAGGGTTGTTGGAATATATGTGGGATGGGTATTTGGATGTCTGTGTGGGGCAGGGAAGGAGTGGCATTCTGGGCTCTGTGTGGAGTGAGGTGTGGGGGGTATGACTCAGTTTGAGGTGGCAATGGGAATTCTGGGGTCTATGAGAGGTGGGGTGCTTTGCTATCTAGTTTACAGTGGGTAAGGGTCCCCACTTCCGTAGTACACAGCTCCAAAATTCTTTAATCTGGGCCTGCTCCTCCTATTCCCGAGCATCTTGCCAACAGTGTAGCTAAGAGAGGATTAGCAGCTGAGAATCCTAAGCATATATAGGTGCTTACTTGCATCTTGGACTTAGGCGCCCATCTCTGCTTGGGTGGTTACCACACACTCCTGTAGTCAGCATCTCCCATTAGCTAGCTTAGGCAGTTCGCTGCATAGTGGGTTGGCTTTTGTGAATCACAGTCTAAGGTGCCCATCTCTCCCCATTCACCACATAGGAGTTTAGACACCTAACTCAGGTGTTGTGACTAACTGTGTCAGCAACATGGAGCTCCCATTCTGACTCGGACCCTTTGACATTACTGTTGAGGAAAATGGTGCTCAAGCATTGACAGGTCTTGAGACATTTTCTCACTTTTAGCAGGATATTGGAGTTCTACTGAAGGCCAAATCCTGCTCCTTGTAAACATGCTGGTATTCTCATTTGACTCAATGGCTGCGTCTACACTGGCAAATTAAGTCGACTTAAGCTTGGCTTAAGTCGACTTAATTGGCCCTGCGTCTTCAGTACACTTTCCTTAAGTTGACTTAAGCAGCTTGCTTAAGTCAACTTAAGGAAAATAAAGTCGACTTAATGAAAATTAAGTCGACTTTATTAAACCTGCTTTTTACTCAACCTAAGGCTTAATTCGACTTTCTAAAGTCGAATTAAGTCAGTGTAGCCCTGGAGTAGCCCGAAGTCGACTTAGGGCTACCCCAGGACTACACCAATGCCCTCCCTGCCGGGGGGGGGGCACAGGGGGAGCCTGGCATGCCCCCCAAAGGGCAGGGCATGTGGGCACGGTGTGACACTGTCTGGATTTAGGGAAGGATTTATGATATTATTTTCTATGGATATCTCATAAATGCTATAATCCATAGGAACTATGTCATGTTTGGTATCAATAGAAAGGTAGTAATTTGCTGGGAATTATTATATAGTTTATGTCTAGGAATTCTATTTCGATTAGAAGTTAAGAATTTGATGTTATATCCATACTTTAACTTGTGTCCTTCTGGACAAATTGCTTAGATGTGAGGGTGTGAACAACCATTGTCTCCTTAATGGCTCATCAGGATACTCCCTGGGACCATATCACCTGGCAAATTCCTTTACATTAAGGAGACAATAGTTGTTCACACCCTTCCATCTAAGGCATTTGTCCAGAAGGACACAAGTTAAAGTATGGATATAACATCAAATTCTTAACTTCTAATCGAAATAGAATTCCTAGACATAAATTATATAATCATTTCCAGCAAATTACTACCTTTCTATTGATACCAAACATGACATAGTTCCTATGGATTATAGCATTTATGAGATATCCATAGAAAATAATATCATAAATGCTTCCCTAAATCCAGACAGCATCACACACAGGGCTCTGCCTTGCCAGGGTCCCTGTACCCCTTTGCCCCATTGTACACAGGGGGTGCCCCCCCTGCCACCGTGGACCTGCCCAAGGTCCCTCTAGCCCCACAAATTTGACCTAGAGCATCCAGTGTGGACGCTCTAGGTCGACTTTGTAAGTTCCCCTTTCAGTCGACTTTAATTTTAAGTGTAGACACACTAAGTCAACTTAATTAAGTCGACTTTAAGTCGACTTAGTTAAAGTCGACTTAAAAGTGCAAGTGTAGACATAGCCAATGAGATGAGGTCTGTGTGATAAATTAGACAAGTGGAATTTGGCAGTCAGTGCTATTTCTCCAATCAGCGGTGGATCATGGGGGTAGCATGCATGAGCTAGGAGAATGAATTACATACAATAAAATCCATATTTTATGTTGTTATATAAAACTTAATTGTATATGCCAGAATACTGCAGTTTTCATCCTTTGCTTTGACTCCACAAAGCAGAGATGGGTGTCCCACAACATGGTCTGAAAAATATCAGATGATATTGCTTTGGTCACTGTGGAAACCACATATCCCAGTAAAAAGGCACATACTGGGTACTGTCGCAATCGAGACTCTATGGAATTTTTAAAAAATGTTCCCTTCGTTATTTTGACAGCTAAGTTACCAGGCTTACAAGTATAAACAGTGTAAAAGAAAAAAGGGTGAGAATGTTTCCCTTTTTGCTGAATTCATTAATATTGCCCTGAGTTTAAAATAGATCTTATACTTAGGTCCCTGTTTAAATCACTGTTTATTTATTTTTTAGAAAATTAATCCCCATGTAAATGGCAAAGTCTTGAATTTCATGGAATTTGCACTGAAAGACTTTCACCAGCAAGCTTAGTCAAAGTCAAGAATAAAATGAATTTAACTAGAAAATTTATTGAGTATTGACAGAACAAATTTCACCAGCAGTCATGGCTGTGGTTAGTCATAGGTATAAGTCTTGGGCAGGCACAGAATTTGCCCCTTCCACAGAGGGCCCCATTGATCCTGACTGGATCCGCTTCCCACTCATCCCCACCCCAATATAGAAGTCAAATTATGCCTAAGCCAGAAGTCCTTGACATTGACTAAGTTTGCACAGTGTCTAAC
This sequence comes from Pelusios castaneus, assembly GCA_007922175.1. NCBI lineage: Eukaryota > Metazoa > Chordata > Testudines > Pelomedusidae > Pelusios > Pelusios castaneus. Next base: position 3,680,559 of record ML685796.1, read on the forward strand.
TCCATTCTTTCACCTGTGTATACAGCAGTCTATTCTTCCGCATGTGCACAGCATTGTAAGCTAAAGTAATACTTGAAAGATCATGGTTTGGGGCACTTTTGCTGTGCCTCCATGAAATCATGATTGACACTTGGCACTGCCTATGCAATATGTAAAATATAGCCAGCTCTCCTAACCCAAGCCTCTCAAACTTGAATAAGGCTGTCATTTACTTCAAGTGAGAACTAGATGTGGACCAAAATCCAGACTTAGAAAAAATACACATTTGCCAGAGATTTTGTGTTTAGAATAGGTCGTCACTCAGTGGGGCGTGGAGGTATCACATTTGTAGGTTTGCAAAAAGGATTGATAACACAAATACGGATGGTTTGATACCTGTGCGATCTAGGATATCCATGTAAAGGGCAAAGATTAATTTTTTCTGGGACTTGTTGGGGTTCAGTCCTGGCACCTCTTCAGTTAGTGAAGTTTAGTGAGTCATGCAATTCTATATTGACATGCAAGGTGTGCCCTCACATGTATGGTGCGTGCAAGGTCACACTGTGGAAGATGCCGATTTGTTCTACAAACTGGCATTCTCTGTGTTGTGTGACTTCACGCCTTTAGTGGGTGTGAGGTCATACCAGGCAGAAAATGCTATATTGTTTTGCTTGAGCCCCAGCGCCAATTTCTTTACAAATTAAGCACAGTGTAAAGGTAAACGTATTTGCTAACACTATAATCAAGGCACAAATGAAATGGGCCCACCTGCCGGCATTAAAGGAAAAATTGAAATTACTACTATACGCAGTCTGATGGGGCCAAATCTAAAGGTGTCACACTATGGTGTAAATTATGTGGGGCTGAATCACTGCAAGGTGTCATAAGGCAAAGTAGGATATAGTGAAAGGGATGTTAGGGTTGTAGCAGGAAATGCAACCAAGGAGAGAATATAAGAAAGTGTAAAATAAGATATATTTTTCAGTTTTCCATGCCGATTTTGCTTCAAAATTTTTTTGAAGTGTTAATTGACCAGATAGCAACCATAACCTTCCCCTGAGTGACAGTTCTGAACAGTACAGGTTTAAAAAAATAGCAGCTGGTAAAAAAGGGATATTGATGGGATTGATAATTTGATGTATTGTCTTCATCCCTCAGGCTATCAGTTTTAATTTGCTTCATATTGCCAAGGACAAATGTTACCATCTGAAAGTCATTCAGTGGCCTCTGTGAAATGATCAAACTATCTCAGTCCAAATTCTAGTGGGAAAGTGTCCAGCTCATGAAGATCACTGTCAGAACTGGCATTAACACTCCTTTTAGCAATCTCAGTATGAAGTCCTAGGAGAGAATGAGCACAGACATCTAACCCATCCATTTGCCCCTGTAAGCCCATCTCATATCCTGCTCTCCCTTATGATTACTTTCATCCCCTTCTTTATTCTTCTCCTTACCTCCTCATTCTCCTCTGGCTCTTTCCCCTCACAATACAAGCATGCTCTCATCTCACAAATCTTTTTTTTAAAAAAAATAATTGACCTCACTTGCCTCTCCATCTACCTCCCTACCTGCCTTTTCCATTTCATCTCTAAACTCCTTGAACATGTCTGTAATCCTTGTCTGGAGTTCTGCTCCTACAGTTCCACAATGGAAACTCTTTAATCTGGCTTCTTACACGCCACAGAGCATTCTGACCAAAATCTCTGATGATCTCTTCCTAGCGGGAGGTTTAAAACAGTACTCCATCAACCATGCTCTTTCTTGAAATCTTGTCCTCCCTTGGCTCCTGTGAACTCTGTCCTCCTCTGGTTCTCTTCCTACCTCTCTTTGCTCCTTCAGTATATCTCTCAGGAGATCCTTCACAGGCCTCCTCCAGTTTTCTGTGTGGGTTCCACAGGAAACTGTCCTTGGCGCCCCTCCCTTCTCCCTCTACACCTGATCTCTGGATAATCTCCTCAGCAAATACAAATTCAACTATCATCTCTTTTCTGAGAAATCACAGATCTACCTCTCTACTCCAGACCTGTCTCCTGTCCAAACTAAATCCGTGACCTGTCTCTCTCGCATACCCTCATAGATGTCTAATCATCAGCTCAAGTGAATCATGGCTAGAACAAAGTTCTTAACCTTAGCCCCCTACTATTTCCTTTCTGCACAGCAGTGGATCACATTAATATCAGGCTTGTAATCTGTGTGTCATTTTAAGCTCAGACTTCTCTCTAGATCAGTGGTTCTCAATCTTTTTTCCATCACGATACACCTGATGAATGATGTTCCCCGACATGACACATTACAATCTGGCAGCAGCGGCACTTGGGCTGGGAGCGCTTGGGAGGCCACTGCTGGCTGGTGGCTCACCTTGCTTTCCCAGTCAGCCTGGGAGCAGGGCAAGGCGAGCCAATGGTGGCAATGGTACTCAAAGTGGGAGCGTTCCAGAGGGTCTCCACAGATATCTGGCTCCTGCCAGTTTTTGGCTTAGATGATCCTGTGGTCCCTTCTGACTGTAAAGCCTATGGCTATGTCTACACTGGCAAGTTAGTTCGAATTAAAGAAGCTTAATTCGAACTAACTTAAGCCTTGGCCACCCTAGGCTTTCATTAGTTCGAATTAAGGGCTTTCTTAATTTGAAATAATAAATTCAATTAAACTTTTTGAACTAACTGTTAATTCAAACTAGTTAGTTCAAATTAACCCAATGTGGCCATGTTAGCTCAAACTAAGTGCTTAGTTCGAACTAACCGGCACATTGACCTTAATGCAATTGACTAATTCGAACTAAGTGCCACTTGCTTAGTTCGAACTAGCATTCTAGTGGGGCCATGCTAGTTTGAATTAAATTAATTTGAATTAACTAAAATTAGTTCGAATTAGTTAGTTCAAATTAACTAACTCGAATTAACTTTAGTAAGTGTAGACATAGACTATGAGTTTGAGTTTTTCTGAAGTGAACAATTTTGCAAATGTTTTCCTGGTTCTTCTTAATAATTTGTAAACTTTCATAGCCTATGTGAAATTCAAACATGTTTCTTCTTCTTTTCTAAAACAAATTAAAATTATATTTCCCCAAATTACTGTTTGAGATTGAAGTGAACATAAACATATATTCCAACTGGACAGTTTATATTATAAGTATCACATTTTAATTTGGGTTGCATAAGTGTGTTTGTGCTTTTTTGCTTTTAGTCTCCTCTGGGAAGGAAAATCCTTCAGTTAAACCTGCTTTTGAAGTGTATTTAGTAGCTAGTGCATTGCCAATGGTAGCATGAAGCAGCTATTGTTGTCCCTGTCTCGATGAGCTCAAACTATGCATAAACTGAAGGCGCCTTTCCCAAGGCTGACCCTTATTCCCCCTTCCCCTGAGACTGGCCAGTCCAGGAGCAAGGTGAGGCGAGCTGTCCGCAGTGGCGTTGGTGCTCGGGCGGGGAGCACTCCCAAGGCCGCAGGACTGTGGAGTGTCTCCGGAGCACCAGCATCTCAGGAACATGCCCAGCCTGCACAGCACCACTGCCTCTGCCGGCTCACCTCGCCCTGCTTCCAGGTTGGCCAGTTTCCAGAGACCAGCCAGCTCAGGAGCAGGATTAGGCAAGCCAGCAGAGGTGGCACTTGGGTTGGGAGCAGGGTGACTTCCAAATTGTGGTGACACACCTCCCGGCTCTTCAAAGCTGCATCGCGACAAAGTGGTTGAGAACCGCTGCTCTAGATCCTACCAAAAAAACCACACCACGATTAGGCGGCTGGTGTGCTGAGACCACAGCCTATCATGCTGACCACTACTGTCCCTTTGTATGCTTGTATCTTTCTGTAGCCACATCTTGCATCTTTTCTGAACTTCTGATGGATTTCTATAAAGAATTCCATCATTCTAGTATTCATTAGCCATCTCAAATGGCAGTGCAGGTGGATGAATGTTATAGGGTAATGTAATCCTGCCACCTCTTTTCCATTGCAATGTTGGCAATTGCCTTTTTGTGTCCTTGTGGAGAACATCAAGTACAGGGTTATTAGGCACTGTCATGTTCAGTGCTAGGGCCTAGTGGGTATGCAGGGGGGTAAATGGTACGTTCACATATGGAATGAAGAGAAGAATCTGTTCGGTTTCCATTCCTCAAACTTCTAGAGGATGGTGTGTGTGTTACACCAAGTGATCCTGGAAGCTGGGGAATAAAGAAGTGACTAGAGGCTGTTACTGCTACTGAGCCTGCTTATAGCTCTAGGGTTTCTATTTAAAGCCTCTGCTAAAGGACCTGACAACCATTCAGTCACTTAGGAGACCAAGAAGTTTCCAAATCTGGGAACACTGAGCACTGGGCTCCAGGGAATTGACAGCAGCAGGGTGGGGGCAGCAATTTGCACATGCTTCTGTTTGAACCAGTACTGAACATGCACCTCATAACTCAGCTATATTTGTCCCAGCAACAGCACAGAGACCTGAAAGCTAATCAGCAAGCACAGTCAGCACAAAGTCTTGGTGGCATGTTGGCTTTACAAGTCCTTTCCCTTTTTGTCTTGGATACCATAGAGAGACGCCAATGGGAAAAGAGGGGAAAAGAAATGCTAAGATCTAAACAAGAGGCAAGTAAAGGAGCTGGTGAGACCCGGACAACAACCATGTAAGATAACTGAGAGGAAACCTTTCTCCTGAAGAAAGGAAAAAGGAAAGAACCACTCTCTTAGAAGCTGGAAAAGGAAATGGGAGTATCACATCCCTTTCTCCTAGGAAAGAGTGCAGGATCACGTCATGCCTCCCATCAGCCATCAGACAGTGGGGTAGTCCATCTAGAGGGACAGGAGATGGACTTTGGCCTGTGATTTTTGTGAACTCTCCAAGTGAAGGAGTGGGGGTTAAAGGCTCCTAGTGTGCGTCTACACTTGTAAATTAAGTCGACTTCAGATTGCTTAAATCGACTTAATTTACTCTGCGTCTACACTACACTTTCCTTAAGTCGATTTAAGCAGCTGCTTAAGTCGACTTAAGGAAAAGTTAAGTAGACTTTATAAAACCTAGTTTTAAGTTGACTTTTGGCTTAAGTCGACTTTAGAAAGTCGACTTAAGCCAGTGTAGACGTGGAGTAGCCCTAAATCAACTCTAAGTCGACTTAAGGCTCTCCAGGACTTTCCCACTGCCCTCCCTGCCAGGGTGGCTGGCACAGGGAGAGCCTGGCATGCCCCCCCCACAGGGCAGGGCAGAGCCCTGCCTACCCTGCCCCTATGCCCTGCCAGGGTCCCTGTCCCCCTTTGCCCCATTGTACCCAGGTACAATGGGGCAAAGGCTGAGCCCCTGGCACTTGGCAAGGGGTGCCCCCCCTTCCACTGTGGACCAGTCCCAGGTCCACCTAGCCCCTACAAGTTGACCTAGGCGTCTAGTGTGGACGCTCTAGGTCGACTTTGTAGGGTCCCCCCAAAGTTGACTTAAAATGTAAGTGTAGACATGCTAAGTCGACATAACAAAGTCGACTTAAAGTCCAGTTTGTTAAGTTGACTTAGCTAAGTCAACTTAAATTAACAAGTGTAGACATAGCCCTAGTGTCTTTCCCTGCCCTGAACACACAAATACTAGTGACAATGCCATCCCAAAATATCATGTGCCTCTGCTTTCTGCACTTAAATCCAAATTTGCCTTGGTCCTACTGTAATTTGGCTGGTATTCAGTCATGAGTTTTGGACGTTATTTGAGTAAAACACCATTCAGGCAAGGCACCTGTCCTGTTACACAGAGGTGCTGCATAGAAAAAAGATTTGCATGCTTAAAAATAATGATCAGTTTGAGTCCACTACTGTAACACTTGGAATTTCTCAGGCACTTAGAAGCAAAGGAAAAGATTCTATACCCTTTATTCAGGGTGAATGGTACCTTACTCTGTGAGCAGTCCTGCTGATGTCCGGGAGATTGCTTATGAAGTTAGGAATGACTTCACAGGAGCTCTATAGCACAAGTGGTTTCGTCACAGAGGTGCAATTTTCATGACATTTCAATAAGCAGTTTTATTCCAGAAGGACCCAGGCTCCCTTTATGAGGAGGGAACTGATGCACAAAGAGACTATGTGACTTACCCAGCAGACCATGGTAGGGCAGGGAATTGAGCCTGGCTTTCCTTTTGCCCAGTTGATTGCCCCAACTTGTGGGCTATCCTTCATACCTACATGTGATGTAAGGACATGGAATCTGGCCCAAAATGAATGGAGAAGTATTTGTGCTATCCAGGAATTCCAGCAAGTCAGTACTATTTGCTGATTTTATGTAATATGAAACATCTTTAAAAAAAAAAAAAAGAAGGAAAGATAAGATGTTTCTGCATCTCTTTTGGATTGAGACAGAGACATGTCAGAGCTGTTTTCCTACTGATAAACTGTATTAAGAAATTTATTCTGTTTTGGTAATTAGCACACTGCAACATTCTAGGCAGAGCCTATAGCAGAGACTGTTTTTGTTGAATTCTTGTAAATGGAAAACAAACCCAGCAGCATGAAATATGACATGCACTAATTGGGCCTTGCAACCAGTGCTGCTCTTGCCATTGGTGGTTGTCTGAGAACTACTTGGTGAACATTAAACATTTTCTTATGTGCAGCATATTGCTTGTTCGAGAGCAATTATCACTTGAGCATACACAGGATACATGCCCTACCTCCTTACAACCCAGTAGTAATTAGTTGGGAGAGCAGTAGACCAGAATAAACTCAAGGAGTTCCAACTGATAAATCAAGAAGCCACCGGAACATTAATCACAACTTCTCTGTAAACTAGAAACACATGGCCACTACATTAACTTTCCATTGGAGTGTCTTGTTATCATTCTACACTCTAAACTTCATGTATCTATGTGCCATTATATTGACAGCATCTTATTCCTAATTTCCTGTAATGTTTTGCTTTCTCTAGGCTTAGGGTGATCAGATAGCAAGTGTGACAAATTGGGACATGGATTGGGGGGTAATAGATGCCTATATAAGACAAAGCCCTGAGTATTTGGACTGTCCTTGTAAAATCAGGACATTAGGTCATCCTACTGTACTTTAAAGCAGTGGTGTTGAAACTTAGAGTCGGGACCCAGTACTGGGTCACAGACCCTCGGGCACTGGGTCGTGTCACCCCCTACTGCTGCTGCCGAAAGCCTTGAATGCATTGCTCAAAGATGCAATCATTGGGTTGCAGGCAGACATGATTTTTTTCAGCTGGGTCCTGAGAAAAAAAGATTTGAAAACCACTGCTTTAAAGTGTATCAATAGCCCTAGTATTGAATGAGCTGCTAAGACTTTTCCCCTTTAAACTTGAATTAAGCTTGAATTAAGGTTTTGTGTTTACTAGAATAAAAGATGTGTTGTTAGAAAGTGTTAGCTAATGTGCTCTAACACAATCTAAATATCTAGCATAGGCAAGGCAGATATTCTTTTATCATGTACAAATGGTGAAGATGAAGCATAAAAGGAAATTTTGACTTCAGCTTGCATGTGATAAAAGAGCATATTATTTCATCTATATTAGACTTTTAGAACATTTTACCTAACGTTCTACAGCACATCTTTTAGCCAAATCAAACACTCGATTCAAGAGAGTCACAGTAGAGGGCAGCTTGCCCCTTTAAGAGGTAAGAAGTTTTAAGTCAGGCAGCTATTTTTCAGCCTGGTGTAGGATTTAATACCATTACTGCCTTAGGTCTTGAACTTGGGTCTGAAAAGTACCAAATAAACTAGTGCTCCACTGTTCCCAGCAGCAGCTTGCTAGTAATACATTGAGCGGGAGAGCCTATAAGACATGAAGTTACATCAGGTAGGGCTTCCTGGCACCTAATTGATGGAACTTTAATTCTAATTGGTAAGGGTTTCCTATTTAAACTCAAAGACCAGCATGTTGGTACAACTTGACTGCTATGTTACACCCTACCTTGGTCTCATCCTTATGCCTCTAGTCTGATGTCAGCTCTGACCCTTGGCTTATCTTCCAACTTTCACACCTCCTCTAACCACCTGCATTTTGGCCCCAGCACTTACAAGAAGGAAAGCCCAGCAGTTGAAGGGAAGGTGAGCAAACAAACTATTTCTGGTGGGATGGGTGGTAAGAAATCTTGCAGAGGGCCAGGAGCTGCCTAAGGATTCTGGCTGGCTAGAGGTCTTTGTAGGAGTGTGAGCCTGCACTTGTTTGGTAAGTGGTCCAGAACTCACATACCTGTTGAGACAGGCTGTTGAGCCTGGCGGGGCTGAAAATTCCTTTGTTTTTGTGCTTTTTTTTGTTGGACTCTGTCTAAGGCACTCTTGTGGGGTTTTTTGTTTCTTTGTTTTGTTTTCCCACCCCAGAAAGAATCTTGCTGAAGTCACTATGAGGTGGTATTTGGAAGTAGAGAGTTTTCTTAGAGCAAATCTATCTGGCAAAATTATATGGACTTAAATGATGTTGCTATACAGCCAGTGCAGTAACTACATCAGTTTGGCATGTTCAATTGGCATCTTTTGGTGGCGGTGAACATCCTCACTAGGTGTTAACTGCCTGTGTGAGGCAATGGGTCCCCCAGGCAGAACAGTGTCTATACTAACACTGCATCAATCTAACTACTTCAGCTGAAGAGCTATGCCTCCCATGGAGATGGTATTAGGTCAGAGTAGAAGGTGGCAGGAGCAACATAGCAGTGTTGATTTAACTCTGTAAACATCTATGTAGGCCGCTTTACATTGACCCAACTCTGTAGGGTAGACCAAGCCTTATTACTCTTCTTATTGGTGGCTGGTTCACCTTGCTTTCTCATAGTGATTTACTGATAATTCAATTTAAATGATACCTCTTTAACACTTGAATAGCTCTATTAAAAGCCTCCTCTTTCCTATCACTAAGAAAAGACTACATGGCTTTAAATGAGCCTTGGGTGAGGTCCTAAGGAGCAAAGGCCACTCGCTCTGAATTAGTGAAGCATTTAAATTAAGCATATGACTAAAGCTAAGCATATGAATATCTCCAATAATAATATCTAAATTGTTTAAAATTCTCAGAGGACTGTCTCCATTTAAAATGTAGGTGAGTAATGTTATTAAAGAGCATCTTAATCAATGCAGCATTTCTGGGATTTGCCTAGCACTCAATGTATGCACTTTGACAACACATTGTCATTCTTAATCATGTTGCTGTTGAACCTAAAGCAGTCCAAAGGATGACAAATCTGTTTCATGATGAATTTTGAAATGCCTTTATTCTGCATAGGAATGAAAACAAAGCCTTTGATTTCCCCCTCCTCTCCTAACCCCCAGAAACTTGTTGAAATAGCTGCCTTCTATATGAAAACCTGAGGTTTTTATTTAAGTCTCTGCTTGGTCTGTTGTGACTAAAGAGACCTGGGCTTCAAGCACCTTCTTGATTGAAACCTGATTGAAATAAATAGATCTCTATACAGTGTCTTGACTTTGACAAAATGCCATATTGTTTCAGTGTTCTGATCAGCTCTACTTACCACAAGTTAAAAAACCAGAAACAGCTGTTGTGATACAATTATTGATGGGACATGACTAAAATATTGTGACTGTTCTGCTTGTCTGTACCAGAGTGATTGTTACATAGCTATAACTGGCGGAGGCTTATTCTATTTGTAAACAGTTTGCTTTAGCTTGTGGACATATTGATTCATTCTGAGTCATTCCTTTTCTATGTCAGAGCTGCCAAAAGCAATAATTACTCTAAAAATAAATACGAACAAAACTGAATTGAAGCTTCTAAACTTATTCAGTAGTTATTATGGTTAATCAGTTGTAAAAAATATATATTGTCCCACCTGACTTCAATAGGGACTTTAGTTGCCCTGTAATTCTCATGGCTGCAGATGTGGTCATGCATGCCCAGCTTAGTCTGGATTGTTTTGAGAGAATCAGACTTCTCATGATTCTTCTTGATACTTGCTTTCCCACCAGCAATAAGGAAACTCTGATTCAGAACAAAGAAGAAATACCACGTTTTTTCACACAGTGAAAATTCTGACAATTACATTCTGAAATGTCAATGTTTCATTTCATTTCAGCTCCTCCCTGAAATGCATCGGCATAAAATGTCCTGATGCCTTGTGTGACATTTTAGGTTGTATGCCTTATTCCCCTTTCTACCCTAGAGGCCAGGTCACCTGGCTGACGTAGATCTCTTATGATCTACCCAAGAGCCTTAAACAAAAGGAAGACTATAGTGCATCAAAGAACAAACAAATGAATGAGGTACCTGAACCACAACATCCTTGAGTCATAGGGCAGCTTAGGTGAACACAGGTCAGTATCAAAGGCTATGTCTACACTGGCAATTTAAGTCGATTTTAATAAGAACTGCCTATTAGGTCGACTTAAGCCTGCTTTGGTCGATCTAACCCTTCTTTAGGTTGACCTAAGCCCAGTGTAGAAGTTTAAGTCCACTTTGTTAAGTCGACTTAAGGATGGTTAGGTCGACTTAACAAAGTGGACTAAGTCGACTTAGTCCCTTTGTTAAGTCGACTTAATTAGGATGATTTTAAGTCAACTTAAAGTCGACCTTAGTAAGTTGACTTAACAAAGTCAACCTAACTTTTCCTAGTGTAGACATAGCCAAATAGATCTAAAACAAAGCATTTGTACTTCATTCAGAAGAAACCAGAAATGTTTTGGTTTGGGTTGACCTGATCCACAATTAAATTTTTCAGTGACGTGAAATATTTCTAAATGAAATATTTTAAGTCATCAAAACTGAAATCTTCCTCTAGAAAACATTTTGATGGAACATTCCTTACAGTCTCTATCCTCATGCAGGGAAGCACACTCTTTCACATGCCTTGAACACCCTTGCATAGCTAAGGACAAGATAGGTTAGAGAGACAATGAATTTTGTTTGGTTTTTAATGCTAATGCTTTTGACATATGGGGAGTTAATGTACAAGGGATATTGGAGTAGTGAGACTGAATAACTAGAAGTCTTGCCTGCAGGTTTGAAAATGGTAATTCTGATCCTATTTCTGTTACCGTTTTCTTGGTTGGTAGTTACCACTTCAGTAGGACTCAATGAACATTGGCTATGGGCTATAAAACTGATGAAAAATTTCAGGGAGGGACAGAGCACTGCATATGGACAGTCTTACTCTGTTCTCTCTGCTGAAACACACTTACTATTACCTTACCCAATGCATTTGTACATGACTACATACTTCAGTTCTTTTTCTTCATGTAGGGATATTCTATGCAGGTACTTTGTGACAAACATTTGTAATATAAATCTTTATAACAAGTTTTCTTACCCAGCTAGCAGTACTTGCCTGAAACATCCCACCATCACAGCAAGCATGGATCATACTGGGAAAGGTCAGCAGAACCTACTTAAAACTTCTTGAGACAAATGGCTTATTTCCACTCAAACAAGGGAGACCAGAGTGGCTGACTAAAGGGAGAAAAATCTAGAGTGTGGGTTGGCCATCCCTGAAAATAGAAACCTTGTGAGCTGCCATGGCTGAGGAAATAGTGTGAACTGAATTTCATTTTATATTAGTAAAGATAGGTGCCAGAAGGGGGTGAGTCTGTCATTGCACAGTATGCGGATTTTTGTTTTGGAGCACACAGAGCACTGTGAGTTGATGCCTGTAACAACAATTCTATATTTATTGGAGCACCATTTGGTAATCAGATCTCTGCATCTGTCTTCTCTTCGGGGAATAAACAATGGAGATTTACTGAATGAAAAGCTCTGCAACTTATTTCTTCACCATGTAAAAATCACTTATTTCAAATCTCTGAATGCTGCTTAAATTATAAAAGCAGCTTGCTTAAAAAATTTCTTACAAAAAACGGATAAGGAACTGAAAAGCCACTCATCAACTCACCTCTAAGACAGTAGCATTCAGGGCTTGGGTGTGGCAAGTGGGGTGACCACCCCGAGCCCCACAGTTCTGCAGGCCCCACACTGCCCTTCTGCTGCCTTCAGCAGCAAACCAGCCAAAGGGTAGGGTGAGATGGGAGGGGCGGGCAGTGGTTAAAGTATAATTTGACAGGCCCCAGAACCCTCCTGATCTCTGGGCTCCCTTCCCGTATTGTCCAAGCCCCCTACGTGCATGTGCAGGCCCCAGCCTAGGTATGCATTTGCAACCACTTCTCACTACCACTACCATATGCATCGTTATCTCTCCATAAAAATATTTATAATTTTATATGGTGTTTGTCTATGGCAATTATTGTCACAAACTAGCAAACACTGCATAATACAATAAGTATTGTGATCATTATAGTCCCTATATGCACATTTTACTTCATTAAATGCAATGCCAAACTTGGAACATGCAAATTTTATGTCACTTTCACCAAATTCCGGTGACAGCTCTGTAGTGAAACGTGATGAGTCAAGTGCTTCAACAGTACTGCTTAGACTTTTTTTTTTTTTTAAGTCTGGCAACCATCTAGCATTCATACAGGCTGCTAAGGCCTGGTAAAACTGACATTTAGAAATTTCAATTTGCTTGCCAGTATCCACAGACATGTTTACACATACACCTTTAAAGCAACCTCAGCAATCGACTCACAAGCCTCTTGGTAGAACTCTGAATCACACTCTCTATGAGCTATAAATACCTGAACTTGTCGACTTATCACCTTACTTGCTGTAGATAATGTTACATCAGATTTTTGCAACGCCGAGGACAGGTCTGCAAGTTCCTCCAGAACATCAAGCATGAGACCCAAGTTTTTTAAAAAACAAAACAAAACTGGATTCTGCTTAATCTTTTATCTTTATCTAATTTTGCTTTATCTTTCCCTTCTAATGAGAAATCAGTTGACTTTTCTTGGAGGGGGGGAAAAAAAAAGTGGCTATGGAGGGCTGCATATGATTGCCAAACAGCTCATACAGTGTGGTAACTAGAGGCAACCCAACATACATCAAATACGTGTCCAATACTATTAAGCTGGACTTCCTGATCACTCGTACATTCAGCCAACTCTCTCAAGCACTTCAGTGACTGACTGTACAGAGTATGGAATGAATCCACAAATGATTTAAAGTGATTAACTTCACTGCAGTATTTGATAGCATCAGTCACGGCCAATTTCAACCTGTGATTAAAACAATGCCAACTTATCAAAAGTGGAAACCGTGTCTTTAATTTTGTGGCAACCCCAGGCTTACTGCCTAACATGAGAGAAGCTCCATCTACCCCTAAAGCAATCCAATTATCTTTGAGAAATTCCTCCATGAACCCATGTGCTGTCAAACACTGCAGCAAAGCTAATTCTATGCCATCAGCATCATTGCTGCCTAGTTCAACCAGATGAAGGAAAAATGTAACAGGACCAATGTTGGCGTTCTGTACGCCTTAGCCATTTTCCAAGTAGAGATGAGCAGTACCAAATGACTTACTTTAATCTCTGCATCAGAGATAAAGGATACTAGGATTCAAGTGTGACACATTCTAATGAAGGCAGTTGAGTTATATCAGGGGTGAATCTGGCCCAATATATCCATATCACAAAACCATCACACGACCTGGCACAATCCAACACAATTAATAACGTTATGTGTGTGGCGGTGGGGGAATCAGGGCCAATACACCTAACTGGTGCTATTAATACTAACGGTATTAGTTTTGTGGCAATTTTACATTCTTGCGGCTCTGTGTTTTGTTCACAACAAGCAAAATCTGTTCACCTTTTCCCCTTTCTTCTTCTAAGCAACAAATACAGGTCCTGATCTTCAGTCACACTGAAGTCAAAGGACGTTTTGTCACTGGGTTCAATGAGCAAATTTTGGCTAGATAAGGCATAGAAACTGGAGTGGTAGGAAAGGCAGGAGTACCCTGGCAGGGGATTGTAGCAGGGATGGGTGGCAAAGGAGGAAGGGCTGGGTAGCTTGGGAGGACAGGGCAGAGGTGGGGTGGGGAGCACTGGCACTAGGTGAGGTTGGGTGCCAGGTGGCAGATCCCCCCCCCCATTGGGCCTCCCTGGTATTGTCCCCCAACAGATCCCCTTCCCTGCCCGCCGGCTGGCCGGCTCCCCTATCCTCTCATTTCCCCCCCAGGCCTCTACCTCGCTCTTCTCTTCCCCCCCCCGCCCACCAGATCCTCAACTATCCCCCTTCCCTGCCTGACTGCTGGCTCTCCAACCCCCCACGGCCCCTTCCCTGCTCCTTTTGCTGCCCCCTGTGGCCCCTTCTGGGACATTCCAGCTTACTTTAACCCCTGGGGGTGGGGCAGGGCAAGAGTGTGGGGACCGGCCTCTGAGCTGGCTCACCCCACCCCACCTCTGCCCTGTCCTCCCAGCCCAGGCGTGGGGCAGGAGCACAGAGCCTGGCCTTCAGGCGAGGGTGGCCTCGCCTACCCTTCCACAGCGCCAGGGGGTATGGGGGGCCCTACAGGCCAGTTGGCCCTGGGCCCCACCCACCCCTAGGGATGGCCCTAGTAGCATAATATTTTGCTTCTATGTTGTATTTGAGCCCTCCTAAGAGAAGCCTGTACCACAGGACCTGATGTGATTTACCAAAGTGCTTCACCTGATTGCCACAGTAGTGGTTTGGTGGTGACGGCAAAATAAATTTGAATTCAACAGGATGGTGGTAGCATCTTCTACAAATAATATTTGACTCTAAATTTTATCAAGTAACTAAGGCTGTATATTATGGGCCTGAATTTCAGAACAACAAAGACTTGTGGAGTTAGTGAACATCATGTCCTTTGTAGCCTACTAAGCAAGACTCCTGCATGAATTGTTAACATGACTCTGTATTTGTCCAGTGTAAAGGAGCGTGGCTGAGCATATTGCAGTTTTAAAGTCTCTTAATAAACAAATCACTCTTATATAATGTACAATATGCTTCTGAAACAAAAGATATCTGTCCACATCCAGATGATCTGACGCAATCATAGCAAAACATGAGTCCACAAATGCAGAGAAAAATGCAAGAGGATCAAAATTAGCCTCATCAATAATTGATGTTTAAAATGATTTTTCATTTGAGAAGATGAGTCCTGAGCAGTTGCCAGATCAGTCAGTAATTAAGGAATAATTGTGCTCAGCACATGGAGCAGTTTGCTAATAATTAAGCTCCAGTTTTTGATTATTCATCTCAAGCCTGTTAACATGACACTCTGAAAGCTCCTGCAGGCTGACCTAACTGTGAAAATTCTCTTTCCTGATGACTAAAAATTGGCTTAAATCTATAACAGGACATAAACAAGTTCTGAACTAATAAATACTAGGGCAGAAACGTACTGCAGGTTTTAGGCAGCTAGGTAAGAAATAAAAGTCCAGGATGTTCATGGTAGCATTCTCTGAAATGCTTCCAGTTCCACAGTCAGGGCCAGGAAGACAAGCAGAATTGCAGGCCTCAATGCATGAATGAGAGGATGGTGTAGAGAGGACAGTTTTTTGAGGGTTCTTAAGAAGCAGGCAACCTTTTGGAAAAGGAGGTGCTTATATACAGTAGTAAGGATGGACTCCACAAAAATAATAAACTATTGGCACGTGAAATGAACAAAGTTTTTAAAAGGTCCTCTACAACCTAAGGTTTGGGGATATTTGACAGATGTAGAGGAATACAGAATTTGGGCAGAGACCTCCCCCTAGCAATGAGTTTATTGACATGGGAACTGCATAGCCTAGTAGACAGGACAGGAAAAACTTTCCTAAAGTACAGGTAAGAGCTAGTAAGGAACACTCAAACTTCAGTCCCATTTAAATATAACACAGGAAGGCAAGCAACTGAAAGTGCTTATAGAAAAACACCAGTCTAAAAACTAAGTAGATGAGTGAACTAGAAGTCCTGGTATTAAATTGGGATATTGATATATATTAGGTGTTGCAGAAAATTGGTGTAATGATGATAGTCGATAGAACGTAGTAATACCAGGCTCCAAAACATATAGGAATGACAAGGTTACGTTTTGGAGGAGGGACAAATGAGTCAATCTACACCACAGAAACTGTAGGACTAGAAAATCAATGCTTGAACAATAACACTAGGAATATACTACCAACCACCCACCTATGATGGTGACAGTGACTTTTGAAATGATCAGAGGCTACAAAGATTAACAAAAAAAATAGAGGGGGATTTTAACTATCCTCATATTGACTGACTGCAACATTGGAAAACAGAGGCTTCCTGTTTCTTTCAGTGCATCCCTGAAAGATAGACATGTCTCATTAGTGAAACTTGTAATATTTGGTTGGAAGCTAAACTGAGTGTGAAAGCAGGTTGTAGATTAACTTTGTCTGAGACCCAGGGACCATGCTAGAAGTGTCACGATTATTGCACTCTGTGGTTTTTTAATTTGTTTGCACCTATGTGTGCTATATGTGTTACAGGAAAAAAAAAAAAGATAAGACCCTGCCTGATGGGCCTGGCAGACAAGAGTGCTATAATGGACATCAGGAATAAGAGCACAAGATTTAGATAAATGATTACACAGTTAGCATATATGTGCACTATACTGAGTAACTTCAGACACTAGACAACGTACCTAAGTAGACAGTTAACAAGATGGCAATCCCAAATAGGCCCAGATGTGCATAATGCAATATATTTCTCTGAAACACATTTTATTATTAGCAAGCAACTGCAAACAACAACAATGATGATACAAACATCATGAGTACCACTCTTTCAGTTACATACAGCAGCCCAGATGTTCCCCTCTTCTTATGCCCACTTCACACAGCACTAAATATTTCATTGAAAATGGTCTTTCTGAGAATGGCTCTTAATGGAAAAACTGCCACTTTTTAAAAAATACTGAATGTATTTATCCAAATGATATTCCAAGCTACATAAAAATCCTTCTTTCTTTCTGGGGGGAAAAAAAAGTGGTTTGGGGTAAGTAGAAAATTTTCATAAAGCTTTATTAATATTATTGCAGAGACTCTGAAAATGAATCTATTTTTAGCTTGTAAAAAGAGAGCAACTTAAAATGTCTCTAACATTATTTCCCCATTTTTCAGTCAGCAGTAGTTGATAGAATTTGGGTGAATTCCAGGAAGTTACACTGGTGTAAAATTAGTGTAAGGACCAGAGAATGGGGCCCAGTAGGTACACCCTAAAGTTTTCACTCTCAAGAGTGGAACATTAACATTTGTATCTCTGTGGAATCTGCTGTTCGTAGTGCTTTTTTTTTTTTTTTTTTTTATTTTGTTTGGTTTCCCTTTAAAAAGAAAAAGGCAAAATCTGAGTGATCATCTGATTGATAAATTACTAAAATCTATGACTTGGTCAAATACTTGATGAGCAGGAATGCCTTCTTGAACATAGACCAGGCTGGACAAGTGGGGCTAGAACTAGAAAAGCAGCTGTTCACTGCAGTCATCATTTCATGTTTCATTTAAGATGGAGTTAGGCGGCCCCTTCTCCCATTAGAATATGAAGCACTTTAGGAATGAAGTATTGTCCATTTCAGTGCACCATAAGATACTTTCAACTGCACTCTGAATTTAAGGATTGTATGTTGCTTTTATTAGGTATGATTTACACTGCAAGGCAGAATTGTGTCATGAATATGAACATGGATTACTGGTGAAACATAAATTAAACTTGTACTGGATACATGTTTTAGTGTATGTTAAAATTGCTACTAAGAGGGATTTTTATACAGTAACATCTTGGAGGCAGTCGCACTTAAAATGTAGAATGAGGCAAACAGCAATAAATCACTAGAACATTCACTTACCGTACACCATGGGATGAACATGTGCATTTTAAAAAGCCAAGGAAGTAAGCTCTTGCATCAACAGTGTATACTCAAAAAATGCATTTTCAGAAACTTGAATCAAAATTAGCACTGAAGTAAACTGAGGGTTGCTCCTGCTTAATGTGTCCTTTTGCATCTAAAATCCCAAATAGCAGTGGGATTTAGTAATATCCAACTGCAAAATAGCTGATTCTGCAAATCACTCTTTTAAAATGGATAAGTTTTTGGTTAGGAGGTAAAAGCTTACACTTGGAAGGATATACACTTATCTCTGCAAAGTGACATAAACAAGACCTATTGTGGGGTGAAACTCCTCCCAGTAGGCATAGCTTTTTCTACACTTCCTGTTATCCAGTGATTGTTAGTGTTCACAGCAAACTTTTGCAGTTGTATTTTGAAGTACATCACTGGTTCTGTGTATTCTTAAAATACCTATAGTCCTGTAAAATGCATTTGACACACTTGGCTAGCATAATTGAACATTGTTTGTTTGTTTGTTTGTTTTTTTCTAAAATGCAGTAAAGATTTTTTGATAGCCTACCACAGGTTTCACTGTGGACAAACACCATTCTTAAAAATAAAATCAGCTTTTTATTTTATTTATTTATTTATTTATTTATTTATTTATTTATTTATTTTGTGGTAGTACAGATGAGGCTCCTAAGGACAATGCCATAATGGATGATGGAATCAACACATTAAGGCCAATCTCATCCTTGCCTCTATTTAACTCCAACTGTGCAAGGAATTGCATTGTCAGAACATGCCTACTGTAGAGGCAGGCCCTTTTATTGCAGCTGCATTTCAGCTGCAAACTTTATGTAAAGCTGGATTAAAGGAACACTACTTCATGTTAGCAGAATCTCACAGCAAAGGATGGAACAACTTTTTAAAAAATAACTTCTGTTTCTGCAGAAAACCGAATGGATCTGAAAATGGGGTGTCCTAATTTGTGCAAGAATTAGTAATGACTCGCTCACCAATAGAAACTGATCCTATAAAAGATATTACCTTGCCTGCCTCTTCTCTCTACTAACTTCCTTATAGTGGATGTCTTGTTCCTGGGTAATGTGCTTTCCTTGTATAATATGCTTTCCTTGTAACACTCTTTAGTGCTTCTCAGTGATGGTGGTGGTCGAGGGGTGGAAACCAGCTTTGCTTTAGTGTCCTCCTTATCCATTGCCAAGCTTGTAGATGACTCTGAATAAAAGTAGTGACTGAATAAAAATACTTACCACTTACCCACTGAACTTTACAGATGAAAAGTACTACAAAGTACAGATTTGGTAATAGAGTTCCAATAAGGTTAAATGACTTGTCTAAGATGATATATACACTCAAAGAACTCAAAACTGCTGATTCTTGGCTCCAGATTCAATCCCTTAGATCAGGAGTTCTCAGTTTTTCTTTCTAAGGGCCTCTTCCACATGCTAGAAAAACTTCAGAGTCTGGAGTCATGGATGGATGGGGGGGAAGATATCAGGGCTCCGTGTATCAGCTGTTAGGCTATAATGGGGCTAATGGCTTCTGTCCCATAGGGTGGTGGGGCTAGAAGCCCCAGCCAGTTTATCACTGGTTTGGCTTTGCAGCACCCCTGAAATGGCTTGCAGCCTCCCAGGAAGCCACATACCTCTGGCTGAGATCTGCTACCCTGGGTCACACTTGCCTGACAAAATACCGTGGAAAAACTGGTAAGTCTGGGTAAATGTTAGACCCTTAGTACTGCTTGCTAGTAGGTCAATACACTTTGAGTGCAAAGAGCAGCAGTATTTTAAAAAAAAAAGTACACCCAGGGTCAATAATGGAGGCTCTAATACCAGGATTTGTCATAAGATGCTCCATAGCAATGGGATTCCCTGATGGGCATTCCCACATCTGTTACTCCAGCAGGACAGAAGGTCTTCATTTGAGAGTTCCTCTACAAGTGGGTCTCTAACACTTGGAGGTAGAGATTAAAATGTTAGTTACATTAAGTCCTATTGTGCAAATGTCATTTCCTTACACAAATACTCTTATTCCTCTCCTCCTCCATTGCTGTTGTATCTGAATTATCTGTTTTTTAAAAGGCATCTAGGAATCTAAAGATGGAGGCTGGCATTTAGGTGTTTTTGGAAACCTTACAAGCTGCCTAACTCCCACTGATTTCAATAGGAGCTAGGCACTGAGGTGCTTTTGAAAATCCCACTAGGTGCCTATCTTTAGATGTCTAAATATCTTTAAAAATCTCTTTCTCTATGCCTTGACACAGAACCAAATTTGAGTTAAACCAAATGAGAACTTGTAGGCTGGGGACTCCCGCGCCCCGGAACAGTCACATGCTGACATTTTAAAACATTTTTTTGGCACTTTCTGCCTACTTATTCCATGCCAGTGGAAGAGTTTCTTAACTTTCTCATTAATCTTCTTTTGACATGCAATTCACAACCCTACATTCAAGCATCAATTATCAGGACAATATTATCCAGAAGGAAAATAGGCTCCAAATACATTTGATTCCAGAAGCTTAAAACAAAGCTACAATCCTCTAGTTCCTTTTAACATGCATTATAAAAGGGCCCTCCTTCATTTGGCAAAAGTAATGCATTATTGTTGGTTACCAAATCCATTGCAATATCAGCCATTTAACTTGATCCTTAAATTAAACTCTAATTCAAGAGGGGCAATTAAACCAATGTAAGGTGTGTGTGTGTGTGGAGAGAGAGAGAGAAATAGGGTGTATCCCTTTAATTATTTTGTGAGCCCTCAGTCGTTCTCACCATAATTTTGTTTTAGAAGGTGCCAGAAATCGCTCAGAGCAGCAGTATGTATGCAGGTTGGCCTTTTAAGTTTCTGTGTTTGCTAAATGGTTATTTGTTACTCAGCTGTGCCCATGTGGCTTCATTGTCTTTTGTTCTTTCCACAACAGAAGTGATACTCCATGCCCAAAACTGCACTGGTTTACCATCACATTTTTAGCAAAATCAGTAGAACTTCTCTGTGAAATCGAGCTCCTTTTCAGGCACTCACAGGAAATCCAGAGTACTCGCCAAAAAGAGCTCCTTCTGCTTTATACACATGTAAATCAGATGCAGGATGAAAGCCAGAACCCCTTTTTCAGGCTGTCATTGGGGGCTAAGCAACATTTCATCAGGGAGAACTTCAAAGATTAGTTTAAGTTCATGTAAACGTATTTGAAATGATCATGAGTGAGCCTACTTATCAGAGAATTAGAGGAAACGTTCCTGTCTTCTGATCAATGTATCATTTAACAAATATTCATTTCCTTTAAAATACTATCCAGTGCTTTGTCTCTGCACATTTTCAAACTGTAATCCTAATGATCCTTTACCTCAAGCATAATGGGAAGCTATGAATTGCTCATTGTGTTGACAGTCTTCAAACGTAATCTGATCTTTGTTTAATTTTTTAAAAATTTGTATTCCAAGGTCTCAATATCCTCATTCCAAATGTCATTTAGTTGAAATACATCAGTAATAAGTGAGCAAACATTTCAGAGTTCTATTATTCTTTGCTGCAAGTCCTTCAAGACCATGATGAAATTCTGATTTACAGGCAAACTGAACTCAAAACTATTCTAAACTAGGTCTTCTGGGGTTTTCTTTATTTTGTTTTTTTGTTTTTGTTTTGTCCTTCTAAAGCTAATGGTGAGCTTGGGTTTGAGCAAACCAGGTAGTCATTTTGTTGTAATCACCCAAGAAGCAAAATCATGTCCTTCATTAGGGAGGCACTGGCGAATGGGCTATTTCTTGGCTTTATCTCTTTCCCTATAGTAAAACCACTAATTTTGGGGAACCTATAATGTCTAGCTGTTTAATACCTCACTTATGATGAAGATCCTTCTCATTTCTGATAATTGGAAATGTGGTGGGTTAGCAGTAGAATCTTAATCATGAATGATCTGTGTGTCTTTGTGGTTTAGCAGTGTTGGAGTCATGTTTGGTCCCAGAATTTTAGAGACAAGGTGTATGAGGTAATATCTTTTATTGGACCAATTTCTGTTTGGTGAAAGATGCAACCTTTCAAGTTGCACAGCAATTCGGGTCTGGGAAAGGTACACTGAAAGTCACAGCTAAATTCAAGGTGGAAAAATAGTTGAATGTAAGTAGCTCTCTCAGTAAGGGTGCGACTACACTGGCAACTTAGGTCGACTTAAGGGTGCTTAAGGTGACCTACACAAAGCTGCGTCCACATTGTGCTTTTCTTAAGTTGACTTAAGCGCTTCCTTAAGTCGACTTAATAACACGACGTCTGAAGGTCAACTTAAGACTTAAATTGACTTGTTAAGTCGACTTAAAGCCAGTGTGGGTGGGGAATAGCACTAAGTCAACCTTATTAAATCGACTTAAAGCCAGTGTGGACAGCTATGTTTACAGTTAAGTCGACTTAACAAGATCGACTTAAGTCGACTTGAAATTGACCTTGTTAAGTTGACTTAACAGAGCCAACTTGCCTTTACAAGTGTAGGCATAGCCTAAAAGACCACTCACAGTGATCAGTTAACCCCTCTGCAGTCATAGGACAAAATAGAGGATTAGTGGGTTACAGATTGCTGTAATAAGCCATAAAACTAGTGTTTTAAAACCATGATTTTTAGTATCTAGCAAGTTATGTATTTAAACTCCTATGTGCATCTTTTGAAAGTGTGTAGGTTTACTTGGAGTACAAGGACTGAGCAGTCAAATATGAACTGATTACTTTGTGCAAAGTGTTCACTCACAGGTGCTGTCATGGGAACTTTGTCTTGTTGTTTTCTGAGAGTATAATGAGTTTTCTGGTTTCCCTCATAGTTGATGTATTTTGTGCACTATATGCTGTGATAGGACTGTGTACAATCAATGGATCTTGAAAGGTGTGCTGAGGTGAATATTAAAGATGGATGCAAAACCTACAGACATATTACAGTAGGGTGCTATTTTGAAATAGCGTGCCATGGTCTATGGGGCACTTGCTTCTAATGAGGTTGGGGAGGTTTTGTGTTTGAAGGCTAGAAGAGGGAATTTGGGAAAAGAAATTAAATATGTGGTCCCTGGCAGTATGTGTTTGTAGCTCTTTCAGCACATTTTAATAGGGATTCCAGCACGGGGTAGTAGGTGACACCCTCTGACTTCACATCTCCAGTTATCTTCTGTATTAAAGGTTGGAAAATACCCCAAACAACAAAAACTCACACTCCCCACAGACCAAGACCCACTAACTCAAAGTGGCTGTCAAAATTCAGAGCTAATATTCATATCCCTGATTATTTTATTTTCCTAAACCAAGAAGATTAGTGAGGTAATACTGAATATTT
>ML685796.1:3703485-3718618 GCA_007922175.1 Pelusios castaneus
TTTATTTTCCTAAACCAAGAAGATTAGTGAGGTAATACTGAATATTTATACAAGGGTAGCTCTGAGTCACTTCACTTTATTTTGAAATAAGCCTGATATTGCACTTTCAGCTCAGTTGATAGCTTTGTGCAGATGCTAATGGTGGAGGAAAAACATGGAGAATTTCATAATGAATATACACATTGATCTGTCTAGTGCCTTCAACTGAGTGTTCACTTACCAAAATGATGTGCATATGTTCCATGAAGCTTCCATATGTGACTTAGTAAGAATACTTAACTTCTCATCAGGCAGGTTGGAGGGAAGGTAATTGATCTTCATTTAAAAAGATGGAGCTTGGCTGTTTTGGTTTCATTGTTTTTATAAGACAGAATTTTAAAGCAGCTTAAAAAAATGCATTATAGAGGAGTAATTAAAGATCCTTGGAGATCTCTTGCTGGAAAAAGTCTACGTGCTATAAAATTATCATAATTAAGTTTGCAGTTTTATTGTTCATTTTAAGGTTCTCAATTTATTTAATGAAAACTAATGATTCCTAACAGGAGATTAATCAGAGGTGCTCTGTTCCAGCACTCCCTCTTCGTACTCGCCAACTCCCTCACCCAGTGTAACCAGACATAATGCCAACAATTGCTGAAAGACTCCCAAACACACTTATTTGTATTGGATTTATTCATTCAGACTAGTCCTCTTGTGGGTTTCTTGTTTTTTTTGTAATGAGCTTTTCGTTCTTAAGTCTGTTATACCATCCTACAGCAGTTAAAAACTTTGTGATTTTTGGTTTGATTATTGGTGCTTTGATTACTTCTCTTGCATTTTTAAAAACTGAAGGAATGAGTTAAAAGGAGGGGAGAGGCCAATGAGTCAATGATTGAGACCCCTGTTGCCATACACCTCCATTGAACAGGTACATAGCTGTCACAAATCTTGTTCAAGCCCAGGGGCCCCGGTAACATCTCTAATGGCATGGCAGAGTTGCCTTGCACTCAGTCTGTGGGCTCAAGGGAGGAGGTCTCAGTCCATATTATTCCCCAAATAATTCACCACACGGAAAGTCTATTTACTTCTTGCCAATAGATGGGCCTTGAATTTTATTCTTATATTTTAGAAGCAGTTTTCAGCATAAATACAGATTGTGAGGCACTGAGATACTACAATAATGGGTAGGGGGACATATACATATCTCAGACAGAGCAGGTTATAATAATCCAAAACTAGAACTTTTTTGTGAAGCTCTGTAGATGGAAGAAGAGAAATTACACAAGGGATATGTCTACACTAGCAATTTAGGTCGACTTAAGGACCCTTAAGTCGACCTAAATTACTCCATGTCCACACTCGGCTTTCATTAAGTCGACTTAAGAAATTCCTTAAATCGACTTAATGAAAGCTTAAGTTGACTTAAGGAGGGGTAGTTAAGTCAACTTCTTAAGTTGACTTAAGGATGGTGTGGATGGGGAGTAGCCACTAAGTCGACTTTATTAAGTCGACTTAATGCCAGTGTGGATGCCTAAGTCCGATGTTTTTGACTTAAAAGGAGCCAATTTAAGTCGACTTAAAGTCGACCTTATTATGTTGACTTAACAAAGTCGACTTAACTTTTCTAGTGTAGACATAGCTGAGGTGTTTCAAAACTTTAAGTGAGGTTTTTTTTTTCCTTGCCTACATCAGTTGAGAAGCTAAACATCTTGGACTGACTTGAGCCAAGTGAAAGGTACAATTTCCAATTACATTGGTATAGCTCCATCCACAGGATAAAGATGATCCTTTAGACAATACATCTCTGTACATTGTTGAGTCAATCTTTATCAAATAAACCATCTCCAAAACTTTTAACCAGTTAATTCCAAGGTCATCTCAGTTATTGTGAGTGAGAGTCTGTACCCCTATATTCATCCCTTGCACACTACTGTAGTAACCTTTGTACAAAGTATGCTTGTGAAAGATCATTTTAAAACTCATTTTGCTGGCCTGTGTCCTGGTAAAATGTGTGTGGAATCTTAACTACATATAGTGTTTCCACAGTGTGGTGGTATTGGAGCCAGGTCTATACTACAGACCTATATCAGTATTATGACAATTTCCCCTATGTAGACAGTGCTTCTCCCATCAACATAGCTACCATCTTTTGGGGAGATGAACTAACATCAATGGAAGAAGCTTTCTCATTTGCATGGTAGCATCTTTGCTAAAGTGCTACACAGCTGTGCTGATGCTGTTTTTAAAAGTGAAGTCTGGGGATTGGCTGAACCGGTTCCTCTGAGACAAATGGCAAGCTGATACCCCAGCAAGGTGTAAATGAGGTCCCTGGGTCATTACCTGCCACAAGACCATTCTTGGGGGGGAGGGAATCTACATTTTAGCAAAGAAGCAGCATGTGATTTTCATCCGCATAGACTTTTTGTCTCCTGAATCTCAGGTGGAAACCTCCTCTAAGAAGACGACTGATACCATAAAAATGAGGGGTCTCTTGGGGTGTTTGTCCCTCCTCCTTCCTTGCTTTTGCTCTGTCAGTCAGTCACTGCACCAAAGGAAGAAACCATTGAACAGAGGAAGGGATCCTGAGTTTCAGGGGTCCGGGAAGTTTGGCCAGTAAAGCTATTTCAGAGCACGTGGTGTGAAACTCTGCTTCGAATTTAACATACCTTAAGTTTGGCATTATCTGTATCTTTTTTTTTTTTTTTTTTCTTTTAACCATTTCTAATTTTTTCATGCCCCATTACTTGCATTCATTATTCATTGCAACAAGACTAACTTACTGTGTGGTGTTTTTTGTTTTTTTTTGTTTTTGTTTTTGTTTAAAAGCAGTGCATTGAATTGAAGAGTTTAGGAAAACTCCACTTGGGATAACAAGACTTGTGCATGTCATTTCTATTAATAAAATGATGAACTTTATATGAGCTTGTATTGTCCAGCAGAGGGATGGGCAGTAAAACACTTACATTTCTGGGGGAAAATCTGGGATGGGAAGTGTCAGGGGTCACCCTGCAGTATAATTCAGGCTGGTAGAAGCCTGGGTGAAACTGGCAAGTGGCCTACATGCTAGAAGCTCTTTCTGAAGTCTAGTAGTGGAGGCAACAACAAAATTGTGTAAAGCGCACCCCGGTGAGATGGCAGGGTGATACCAGGGAGTAGCTGTCTTGATTGTACCCTGGGTATGTCAGAGCAGTTAATGAACACTCCAGTTTCTACTGAGTCTTAAATATATAGTGCATCACTCAAAATCATTTAATCCAAGTGGTTACTCAGATTTGTGGCTGTAATGATTTTCTATTCCCTATATCAAAACATAAGATGATCCATTGGTTTGGTGTAGCCAGAGGACACTTCCAAAAAGCAAGTAATGCACTCTTGAGGGGAAAGGGGTATCTTGGTCCACTGTCTCCTCTCTGGCCCAAATTGATTGCTTTAAGGTATCTAAGACTGTGAACTGTCTCAGTGGCAGCTTGATAAGGGCTGTCCTGATTAATTTAATCAAGAGCAGAGATCTCTGAGCCAAATGTGGGTACATCTTCACTAATGGCAGTGTCTGATTTATCCAGATCGATTTGTGTGTCTTTACTGACCGCTCAATCGATTCCGATGTTGATTTAATAAAACTTCTTCCTCAGGTGGTATAGCACTGAGTCAATGGAAAAACACTTCCCATTGGCAAAGCGCAGTGGAGACTGTGTGTAGAAGGGAAGTTATAAAGTCGACAGAAGCTATGCAAACTGGTCAACTGCCACTGAATTTCATTGCTGACTGTCTGTTTCTACCAGAAGATGACTTAGCCCAATAGGAAACAAATTTTTTCAACATCCCTAGCTATTCTGACCTTTTCCTGGGTTGATTAAATAGGCAAATTGAATTTAATTTGAACTAGTTTTATTCAAAACATTTTGCATTGAAACCCATCTAGTTGTTGCTGTTTACAAGACCACTTGGGAACCACTGGATGCTTGATAGTAACACTGACATTTAGTCTCTCCAAACTGCCAGCGTTTGATACATTTGTGCAGATGTTCCCACTACATAACTGTATCTCCTGATATCCTAAAATATTTTTAAAAGCCCATATCCCTCAAATGACTTTGCTTTTGAAGTAAGCACTAATGTCAACATGAAGAGCAACATTTGGTCTAAATTTCCTAACTGGCATAATTAACACTGGTGTGCTAAAGACAGTGCTCCAGCTGGCAAAATATATGTGAACAATAAAACTCAGGTGCACATTTTGTATCTTCTACACTAGTTACTGTCACATTTGCTTTTAATTATCTCCACTTCTTCTTGTTCCATCAATAAAGGTTGAGACCTCCTTGTTCTTTGTCTCCAAAAGTCAAGTGCATCTTTCCAGCTTCTTCGCAATGTTCCCTCTGGTTTGGCAGCTTGTGTGCAAAATTTTCAATCCGTGTGCAAAACTTTTTCTGAATAAAATTTTTGTGCAAACTCACATGACAGAAACTATTGAAAAATAGAACAAAATTAATAAGTTTAAAATTGTTTTTATTAATAATTCAAATGTGTATTATGCTTATGTGACATTATGTCTCGTCAATTCTTCAGTACCATTCATCTGCTTTTGTCGGTTTTCCAAAATGAATAAACACGGTCCAGGTTAACAGTCTGCCCTGAAGCTAAATAAAGCTTGATCCTCATCAGATTGTCCAGATGGCTGACTTCTAAATGATTTCTAGTCTGTGTTTTAATTCGATTCATTAGACTGAATCCTTTCTCACAATCAGCACTAGATGCCTGGAAAGTTGCACAAATGTCTAGAAGGAGTGATAGTTCACTAAACTGTTCCTGCTGCAGAGTATAGGAAACCATGTCCTTGAAATTCTTCATTGCACCTGTTTTCATCTTCTCACTAATAGTTAAAGTCCACATACTGATAAGCAGATTTTTCTTAAAAGTTTCTACTGTCTTGTTCAGCAGTGTGCTATATCTTGCTGCTAGTATTTCAGGCTGCTGATGTCCAAATGAGAAATCATTCATACTCTGTAAAGTTGAAAAGGAATCCCTATCAAAAACAGACCATTCCTTTAGCTCATCCTCAGGAAACCTGCAGTCAAAATGGTCACATATTCCTTCAACAAATTGAATCACTGCTCTAGTATCTACAGGAGATGAAAATGATGCCATCAGAACTTGGACCTCTTCTGAAAAATGAACAATTTCACCAAGGTACTGGGATCGAAGTTTCACAATTCTGGTTTTAGTGAACTGGAAAGCCTCTATTGTGGTTAGTGTACTTTGCTGAAGCAGTTGGCACAACTCTGCCAGTTCCCCTAACACATCATTCAATATAGCAATTGCAACATGATATTCTGTGGTTTTTGGTTTTGTTTTATTTTTTTTCAGTTTGTCTAAACAGTATTTGTGAATTGGGTCATTGTCCTCTGCAACCTGTTCTTGGCAGTACTCCATCAGCATGGCATATTTCCTCATCAAGGCTCTTATAGCAAAATGTCTAGAAAGCCACCTTACTTCATTCAGTGGCCTGAATGAAACAGACTCACAATCTGCAGCTTGACATGTTTCCTCAAACTTTGACTTCTTCACAGATGACCAACTAAAAAGTATAGACTGTTCTTAGTAGGGTTTCAATGTCCTTCATTAAAGATACATGCTTCCATTCATCATCAAGTCCTAAGTCTTCTCTATGTGCCACACAGTGCTGTTCCAACAAATGTGGAATAGACTGATGTAGGACTGCAGCCACATCATTACACTTTCCAAGCATAACTGAAGGTCTGAGGTAAACATAACTTAGATTTGACCAAAATGGTTATCAGCATAGAACTGTTTAATTGCTGAAACAATCACAAAACTGTTGCATGCTGAGAATTTCAGAATTCCTGCAAACATGGTACGATGAGAACTCCTCTACTTTTCTGAATTTAACATTTTGTTTACAGAGATATCGGTGCTCTCATCAACTATTAGAGTGTGGAATAATGAACTCCACCAATCATTTAACATTTCCTGATGAATAACAGAATTAATGTATTCAGCAAATTCAAATGCATAATTTTTACTTCTCCAGTTTTCAAGAATTTTAACATATTTCCCCAATATGATGGTGTATCTCCTGAACCGATAGCAATGATAAATTTAGTTTTATTGCAAGAAGGATTGCCAAATAAACCCTTCATTGTCTGTATACTGTAGCACTAATAGCATGACTACATTGTCTGATACAAAGCTCAGTGTTGCAGTAGCTAATATTTAACCTCTTGGTTAGGTTTTTCTTTAGTGAGTGGTTGCTACATTTCTTGCGCAACTGATTGGTCTGGTCATCTTGACATTATACTAAGTAACTAATAATATAAACAATAGTGATTTCAGAATAATATGAATAATACACAAAAGGCCTGATTCCATGCTTAGACTTGCACATTTTAGGCTGATTCTTCCCTAAAGTTACATTTTAGCCCCCTTAAATCCAGTGGGATTGTTAACTTCAATGGGACCAGGATTTCAGCTCTAAGCTCTTTAAAAAGATCAACATTTCAAAGTCTTCATATATTTTGTTGCTTTTATATTGTATCTTTTTTGTTTCTACTATATCCTTTTGAGTTATGGTGCACAAAACTGATTTATGAAAATTGCAATATTTTTATATTTTCTAACAATTTCTTAAACCATAATATTTCATTTGGGATTTTTGATCCCTGATGCACAGTGAACATACTTTTCACTGTCAACAATCATTCATAGAGCTGAAGGTGTATTGAACTAAATGGAAAGCGTTCCTTAGATAAATTGAAACACAGCAGTATTGGTGTGTGCTTGTCATTGCCTATATACAGTCTTGGTGTCAGAGTTATCCACTCACCTAGGGAAGAAATTAGTCTCTGACATTTTAATTAAAATTTAGTCAGGGTGCAACATAATTAGTACCATCAGTATGCAAAGGAGTCCTGCATTCTTCTTTATCATATCCTTCCCGGACAGATTTGTCTTAGCACTTATCTCAATATAAGAATATGTTTTGAATGAAACAGAATCTGGTTTGAAATAAGGGGTGGAGTAACCTAAGCCATGTGTCAAAGGAATTGGAACAAGAACAAAAGCCATCGTCCTGCACTCAGTAATGTGGGGGGATGTTAGGAACAGGGGAGAGTGACCAGCAGCAAAAAAGACAAAAGATATTACATTTTAAAACTGTTCCTTAAGACAAATGTCACGATTCAGCCTTTTCTCTGGCAAAAGAGATTAGTCTCTATCCAAGGCATTCTGCCATCCTGTTCTGCTGCCATCCTGTCAAACTACCTGAAGAAAAAGAAGATACATACAATGGGATAGAAGGTTCAAAATGAACTAGATTTTTGCTTACTAAAATCACTTTAGTCTGCAAATGCTACTGCTAATTCTGGCTTGTGATCTTTCTAAATTACATGTTGCCAGTGTACCAAAGCATTGACAATGTCTTATCTGACAAGAAATCTGTGACAGAGCAGTGAAGTAGCTAGTTGTCCCATATACATTTGTGATTAAGCTCTAAGGTATATTTGGTTCTATTAAAGACTGGTATATAGGTTAGCAAGAGACATTAAGGAGCACATCATAGATTTCTATTCAAATACTGTTGTGTTCGTAACTGTTTATCATCATGTGGTCCCCTATATTTCAATGCCTAATTATAATAAATTCCAGGCTGACATATTGACCGGTCAGAGATCAACAAAAGTGAAATTTCATGCAAAGCTTCAACACATTTTAAACATCCTTTGTCTTTAAACAGTAATGGCCTATGCTGTCACACTGAGCAGTACCTTTATTACCCAAACAAAACCTTCTTGAATTTAAACATGCCTGTAGGTTTATGAGCATAGAAATTACCTCACGCACCGTCTCATATCTGTGTAATCTCTTATTGGATCAGCCTTTGTTTTAAACCATAGGCATAGCTCTTGAGGGCTGAAGAAGCTCCAGTAAAAGATTATGGGCCTCATCTTTTTTTCTAATTGCCTGAGACCAACATGGCTATGACACTTGAAGCAAATAAAATGGTCTTTATGACTCTACTAGAGTCTACTCCATCGCTGTTTTAACCTGGGAGTCCCACTAATAAGAATCAGCATGAACCCTGACATCTGACCCTGTGTACTCACATTCCTGATGGCAACAAAAGCTATTCCTCTTTGTTTAGAGACAATCAGGGAGTGTTTCTGAAATGTGCAGCTGACTGAGATGCCAAGCCTTTCTCAAAGGACTAGTCCCATTGACAATCAATGGGGAATACAGTGAATAATGACTTCAGGATCAGAATCCTTGATTTGTCACTACGTAACTAGGTTAACATCACATATTCTTAAATGGGAGAATTAAACTACATCAGTGTGTTAGAGTATCTAGTGCAGAATGACTGCCATGTATCCATGCCAGACAAAGATGCTATTCAGTTATAGGCCGTGATCCTTTCACATATGAAAACAAATTCTAGCTTGTCTTATGCAATATACCAAGGGAGAACAAGGCATAAGGGAGTCTTTTCTCCTTTTAACATTCCTATGGAGAAGACAGGCAGAGTATTTATCTGTTACCTGAGTACTAGGCAGGGGGCCCAGAAAAAGCACATTAGTATGGCACTACCCTAGCATAGTCAGCTGTTTGGAGATCATGGCTAGGATCCCATCCAACCTAACATACTCCATCTCCTGGCATTTCGTAGCAGAGGACTGAAGTGCATAGTAAATCTTTATGCAATAAGCTTAAGGGCTGCTGCTTGTATACCTCCCCCACGATAACTCAGCTCTTCTGTCCCTGCCTTTGCTATGCAGGCAGAATGGCTGGTGAAATCTCTGCTTGACTGTTAAAAATTATGCCCTCATCTCCTCTAGCACAGTTCAGGGTGACAGGAGTTGTGCTGAGCATATGGGGAGGCTGACTCCAGGGAAGGGGCATTAAAATGTTGGTATTTATTGCAGTTTTAAATGTGTGGAGGTGTTCATAGGGTTCCTTATTCCAAGTATGAAATAGTGCATCAGATATGGCAGGAAAAAATGGGATCAGAGTGAGATGGATTTTTTTTTTTTTTTTTTTTTTTTTAAGCCTCAAGTACAGCCCAAGAATGACCATCTCACTTCTCCACCTTCAGATTATAGCTGGCTGAAATTTTTTGGAATTTTTCATTTTTAGTGGAGGGGAGGGATGACAGGATGACATTTTCATTAAAATGTTTGGGGAGAGGAAGTCGACCCCTCTCTCTTTTGGACCAGTTCTACTTCAGACCCCCTCACTGGGAAGTCTCAAAGGATCTGGTCTTTCCTCCATCTGTTTGAAACTACAATGAAGAGATTGTGTTCATAATGGACTAGAATACCATCTATATGGAATTGATGCCCAGTTCTACATCACCTTCATATCAAACATAAACAATACTATTTTCCCAGATATACCCCAGGGATTAGTTGATATATTAATCTGGATGAAATGCAACTGTCTGTAGTTTAATTGAGGGAAGACTGAGGTAATGCTAACAGGGAGATGGAAGCCACACCTGTACACTTACTGTCCATTGAGGGAACTATTTGTCAGGTCATATCTGCAGTCTCATCAAGGATGCCCACACTACAGCTGGGAGCAAACCTCACAGGGTGGGAATTAGTGCACTACATGTAGGTGTGTGGATATTCGTGAGTTGGAAGGAGACAGCCTAGTCAGCTGAGCTCAACTCACCTAACTCTTCATAGACTCATAGACTTTAAGGTCAGAAGGGACCAGTATGATCATCTAGTCTGACCTCCTGCAAAATGCAGGCGTCAAGACCTCACCCACCCACTCCAGCAATAGGCCACCAACCAGACTTGAGCTTGGATGTGAAAAGATTCTAACCTTTTAAAAAGCTATAGTTACTTCAGAAAATAGCAACAGGATGCTGAAAGCATATCATCCCAGCCCTCTGCTCTCTTCCACAGTCTCCCCACTTAGAATACTGGGGCCTCCTCTTTAAAGCCTATCTGTCAGACTTCCTCATACAGCATGGTCACAAACTCCCATACAAATAACACTATGGTGGGAAACAGAAACTGTTATCCTCAAATGCAAGATGTGTATACAATAGACAGCTTTCTCAGTGCCTGAATGAATCCCCATGAATCTGGGACTCTGTCCTAGAAGAGATGAAGGTGAGTGTGAATGTAGCACTTCAAAAGAAAATGCAAAACCCACTTCTTCGACCTATCCTTCCTACCAACAAAATCAGTCCAGAGCCTGGGACTGGACTGAAGAGAAAAGATATCTTTGAGTGCACTTTAACTTGGGCAGGTGCCTTCACCTCATGGTTCTGGCTATTACAGAGAACTTTGGAATATTGAAAATGCTGAGGCAGTCATTTAGTTAGTTTACTAACTGAAAGTGTTATGGATGAGTACTGTGTCTAGTAGATAGAATCGTATCCTGACAAGTCTGATGCATCCAATCAACTAAAATTATTTCTCTTGGGGACTTTTGTGGCCACTGTCTGAGCATGTCAGTTGTTAATGTGTAGCACTAAAGATGAATTTATACTATAGAATTGCTTCAAACAATGGAATATTCATTGATAAAAATACCATGCTCACTCATTCACTTGTAACTCCATATTGTAACGAAAACTACATTTTGAATGGTTTCCTTCATTTTTGTGTTGCACAGTCTAAATTTGTCAAAACTTCATTTAGATGTGTTTTTAATGTAGTTTGGATGTGTGGATGAAGGGGGTGTGTGTGTGTGTGATGGGATCAGTCTCCAACTCCAGCCTGTCCTGATGACAAACTGCTGGCACCACCTTGATGGCTGAAGAACAATGCAATCAAACCCTGCAAAAACAAGAAGAATCCACCCTAGAAAGAAAGAGACTAAAGCCCCATCAAGAACAAGATCAAAGTCACATCTGCCACTGACTGATGATTTATGGTCATACAGTACACTGAGGCAGTGTGACACAGCAAGATCCATGGATAAAAGGTGGGTGAGACTGCATAGCTTTGGGTAATGTTCTGCACACCATCCAAGAGCGTCGGTGCACAGCTGTGTGCCCGACAGAGACCCCACACTTCCTCATGTCCAGCTTCACTGGCCAGGTAGCTGCTATGAGCTGTGAATTCCAGCCACAAAGTCAAGCTACGATCATAAGCAACAATCAGGACTGTTAACTGTACATGACCAACAACAGTGTGTGTGTGTGTGTGTGTGTGTTTGTTTACTGGATATTAGCTATTAACATAATTGTGTTTTCCTCACAATATATGTGGCATATTGCCTTGTCCCCCTGAAAAAGATCCTGCTAGTTTTTCATTTTCTAAGTGCAACAAATGGAGTTATCTTCCCAGTCCTTGTAAGGAAGGAAGATGGTGGTGTACTCCTATTACAGATTGGGAATAGAGACTACATGACTTGCCACAGTCACATAATCACTGCGTGTTTCATAAACTTGTTTGTTTTTTGAAGTTGGGAGACAACTACAGCTACATTGTCTTTTGATGTCTTTAAAAGTTGCAGGGTTTTTTTTAATGTACAGGGCATATTTTATATGGTTTATGTTCAAAGTTTCAGACTTTTAGAAGAACCACTTTATTAGTCTCTTTAGCTGGAAACATATAGCTCTTACAAACAATTGTGATCATTTAAAGGATCCAGAGATGAATAATCATAGTTTTCATATATTTCATGATTCAACAGAATTTGTGCCACTGTTCTTTGTAAATATTGACCACAGAACTTCAGGAGAGCAAAATCCATGTGACAGATTTAGAGCTGCTCTGATATTCATACAGGATACATCCAAATAAGCATCAACATGCTATATAAATATATTGGTGTAGTTTAATAAGGGGCTTCTGGACAAAGAAAATGGCTCAAGGTATAAGTCACTTGAAGGTGATTAGAAGAAAATGCCAGGGTAGAAAAAGACCAAGGAACACAAGATCAAAAGAACTTTAGCAGTGCTTAAAAAGCAGCTCTTGCACTCTCTCAAGAGAGGAGGATAATTCTTTAGGCAAACCAGAAAGACATACACTGGACTGTCTGAGGAAGTAAGGCCTGCTTGAGTTACTGTCAAGTGATGGTAAGGCTTTAGATAATTGACCTATGTAGACTGCGTTTTATAATTCTTTTTCTCTGAATTATTTTGTCCTACTGGAAATGAATAATCATCTGAAAGAAACAAGGAGTCTTGTGGCACTTTTAAAGACTAACTTTATTGCATGAGTTTTTGTGGGAGAAAAGTCCACTTCATCAGACACTTGAAGATGGAGAACTTATATAATGGGAGGAAAATAAATGCAGGGAAGTGAAAGCCATGTCTGATCACTGTATGTGCCACTAATCAGGGATTCACAAACAGAACAATCTCAGCCATCCAAATGTGGTTGGATCTGTTGACTTAAAAAC
This sequence comes from Pelusios castaneus, assembly GCA_007922175.1. Classification (NCBI taxonomy): domain Eukaryota; kingdom Metazoa; phylum Chordata; order Testudines; family Pelomedusidae; genus Pelusios; species Pelusios castaneus. The sequence continues at coordinate 3,715,849 of ML685796.1, forward strand.
AGTTGATACCCAAGGTGATGGAGCCACAGTCCCAGTCTGAATAGTAGAACAGTTTTGAGGTGCAGTTCCACAGCTAATGGTATGAGGTTTGAAGTTCATTCAGTTCATTCCAGCTAGCCCTGCAACTGTGACAATCAGATCCTCAGGTTATGGTACATTGGGGAATTTCTTTCAAAGGGTTGGAGCATTAATATAGACTTAATATCATGGTTGCATTAAATCAGCATTTGTCAGACATTACCTCAAAGTGGTATCTCTGATAACAAAGTACTGACTATTGGATACCAAAGGATGAAGTGGGTTATATGGGAAGTACACAGGGAGAAGGAGCAGAGTTTAGATCGAAATTAAAATTTGTCAGCAAAATTTGAGACTCTCCAGGCTTGCTTGCTGTAGTCCATTCAGTACCAGAAGGGATGTTAAGTCCTAAAACTATGGAAGTTGAATGTGGGCTTGAGGAAATAAACTAATTCTAGCTGTGAGCAATTTTCTGTGAGGAAATTAGTGCTAAATCCAGAGAATAGTTGGGGCCCACAAGTCCACTTCTGTTCGATGGAGTATGCAAGTGCTTATCACTTTTTGGGATCTGGCTTATTATGAGGTCTTCCAGACAAGAGTAGCAGCCATGCTTTCTGTTTCTCTAGTGGTAACTTTTACGTCTGTAAAGAGTGAAGCTGAATTCATTTGTTCAACTCAACTTGGAACTCTATTAAACCCTGTGCACTAATCTCTCCGGCTATGTCTACACTTCGACTTAACTAAGTCAACTTAAAGTCGACTTAGTTAAGTCGACAGTGTGTCTACACTTAAAATTAAAGTTGACTTAAAGGGGAACTTACAAAGTCGACCTAGAGCATCCACAGTGGATGCTCTAGGTCGACTTTGTGGGGCCAGGGGGACCTTGGGCAGGTCCACGGTGGCGGGGGGGGGAGAGCACCCTCTGTGTACAATGGGGCAAAGGGGGACAGGGACCCTGGCAGGGCAGAGCCCTATCTGTGACACTGTCTGGATTTAGGGAAGCATTTATGATATTATTTTCTATGGATATCTCATAAATGCTATAATCCATAGGAACTATGTCATGTTTGGTATCAATAGAAAGGTAGTAATTTGCTGGGAATGATTATGTAGTTTATGTCTAGGAATTCTATTTTGATTAGAAGTTAAGAATTTGATGTTATATCCATACTTTAACTTGTGTCATTCTGGAGAAATGTCTTAGACGGAGGGTGTGAACAACCATTGTCTCCTTAATGTTTAGGAATTTGCCAGGTAGAATGGTCCCAGGGAGTATCCTGATGAGCCATTGAGGACATAAAGAATACAACCATTCTATCCTTAATGGCTCATCAGTTTACTCCCTGGAACCATATCACCTGGCAAATTCCTATATTATATATTCCTATATATAACATCAAATTCTTAACTTCTAATCAAAATAGAATTCCTAGACATAAACTATATAATCATTCCCAGCAAATTACTACCTTTCTATTGATACCAAACATGACATAGTTCCTATGGATTATAGCATTTATGAGATATCCATAGAAAATAATATCATAAATGCTTCCCTAAATCCAGACAGTGTCACACTGTGCCCACATGCCCTGCCCTTTGGGGGGCATGCCAGGCTTCCCCTGTGCCCCCCCCCGGCAGAGAGGGCATTGGTGTAGTCCTGGGGTAGCCCTAAGTCGACTTAGGGCTACCCCAGGGCTACACTGGCTTAATTCAACTTTAGAAAGTCAAATTAAGCCTTAGGTCGAGCAGAAAAGTGGTTCAATAAAGTCGACTTAATTTTCATTAAGTCGACTTTATTTTCCTTAAGTCGACTTAAGCAAGCTGCTTAAGTCGACTTAAGCACAGTGTAGTGTAGACGCAGGGCACATTAAGTCGACTTAAGCCAAGCTTAAGTCGACTTAATTTACCAGTGTAGACGCAACCTCCATGTGGCTGACGTGTTTCCGGCCTAACTCCCCATGTTACCTGTTCCACGGGTACCCCATCAGTAATAGTCCCTCCAGGGAATATCTGCCTTTTGGCTTCATTTCTGCTAATCGTGATACCCAAGTAAGATGTTAATTCTCTCTCTCTCTTTTTTTTTTTTTTTTAAGCCTACATCCTTTTTAATTAAAAAAGTCAAGTGATAATGAAAGTTTGCAGAGTCCTTTTTTAAAAAGTTCTATTTTATAGATGTCAGTATCTGGATACAATATAACATGTTCATTGTTATGTGATTTATTCCTTTACCATGCTGCAAAACTATTTACGTCAGCAATGTTTACTGATGGATGGTTTCTTCAAGATGTTGTCTATCTGAAAAGTAGCAACTGCAAAGGTCACTGTGGCTTTTTTCATTGAACAAGATTAGAAATAGACAGGTAAAGTGTTAGCTTGGCAAATCAGAACTACTGCCCAAGGGTGCAATAAGTTCTATGTTCTATTTTCATATGATCTGGGGTTGTTTTTTTTTTTTTAAATCGGATATCCATTTCCAACCAGACTATTTCTTTCTTTGCAGATCTATGTGCTTTCAGAATAACTAGAGAGCATATGGGTTTATTTAGAAACTCAGAAATGCTTGTATGGTATTTTGTTGAAACCAAGGGCTAAATATAAGCCACATTCTGGCCTCTAATAAGAGAAACAAGCTCCAACTCTCATTCACTCATTTGAGACAAGTATTACCTAATGCCTTGGGAATAAGGGTAACTGTGTTTAATAGACAACAGAGTCTTGTGGCACTTTTAAAGACTAACAGATTTATTAA
>ML685796.1:3719018-3772063 GCA_007922175.1 Pelusios castaneus
TTAATAAATCTGTTAGTCTTTAAAAGTGCCACAAGACTCTGTTGTCTTTCTACAATAGACTAACATGGCTACCCCTTTGGAATGTGTTTAATAGAAGTCTGAAAACGCCACTCCCAAAATGATTGTCATGCTGCACAGATCCTTTTTCAGATAAGCAACCAATACATCTGTATTTAAAAACTGAAGGAAACACTAACTTGCTTAGAATAATAATTTGTTACATGAGTTGGAAAGGGGAGTATTTTGGTTGTAAAGGCTGGTGCAAAGAAGAGTGGAATACAATAACATTCTAGGGGCTATTCTTGTCCTGTGAAGCCCGATTTCTAAAATGGCTGGTTGATTAGCTACAGTGCCGTTTGGCATCAATGGGATCTGTAGTTGCTCAACACATCTGAAAAAATCAAGATTCAGTTTTCAGCCAGAATATTGCCTCAGCCTAATTTGTGCACATGCATATAAATACAAAGTAAATCAATTATTCCAATATGGATAACCACCTTGCATAAAGAAGCAAATGGGTGCAAATTTTAACACTTGTGCCCATGGAGGCTTACAATATTTTTTGAAAATATGCAGGTGAATTTGTACCCACAAACTGAGGGCAGGGGCTGAAAGTCGTTTGCTTCAGTAGATGTTTTGCCTAAGTGAAGTCTGCAAGGTCATTCCATTGGGGAATATCTGATATTCTTTCTCAAACTTTGAAATAACAGTATCAGTAAGAATAACATGATTATCAGCATGTCTCTTGGTGAGGGAGAAGTGGGAGACTCAACATCCTTTGCAGTAAGACGTATATGCCTACATATACATGCAGTGAAATTAGAAGGTAGACATAGTGACAGGTGGGTCAAAGAATGAAAATGGAATGCCATTTCTGAATATGTAATCTACTTTTATTTCTCAGGAGGGGCTAGTTAGTCATAGAATCATAGAATCATAGAATAATAGGGTTGGAAGGGACCTCACGAGGTCATCTAGTCCAACCCCCTGCTAAAAAGCAGGACCACTCCCCCTAAATTATCCCAGCCAGAGTTTTGTCTAACCGAGCCTTAAAAATCTCCAAAGATGAAGATTCTACCACCTCCCTAGATAGCCCATTCCAATGCTTCACCACCCTCCTCGTGAGAAAGTTTTTCCTAATATCCAACCTTGACCTCCCCAGCTGTAATTTGAAACCATTGCTCCTTGTTCTGTCCTCTGTTACCCTCGAGAACAGCCTAGCTCCCTCCTCTTTGGAGCAACCCTTCAAGTAGTTGAAGGTTGCTATCAAATCTCCCCTCAGTCTTCTCTTCTCTAGACTAAATAAGCCTAGTTCCTTCAGTCTCTCCTCATAAGTCATGTGCCCCAGCCCCCTAATCATTTTTGTTGCCCTCCGCTGGACTCTTTCTAATTTGTCCACATCCTTTCCGTAGTGGGGAGCCCAAAACTGGACACAGTACTCCAGATGTGGCCTGACCAGTGTCGAATAGAGGGGAATTATCACATCCCTCGATCTGCTGGCAATACTCCTACTGATGCAGCCTAATATGCCATTGGCCTTTTTGGCAACAAGGGCACACTGTTGGCTCATATTCATCTTCCCGTCCACCATAACTCCCAGGTCCTTTTCTACAGCGCTGCTACTTAGCTGATCGGTCCCCAGCCTGTAGCAGTGCATGGGATTTTTCCGTCCTAAGTGCAGGACTTTGCACTTGTCTTTGTTGAACCTCATGAGGTTTCTTTCGGCCCACTGTTCCAATTTGTCCAAGTCTCTCTGGATCCTGTCCCTGCCCTCCAGAGTATCTACCATTCCCCCCAACTTGGTGTCATCCGCAAACTTACTAAGCACGCAGTCTATTCCATCATCAAGATCATTAATGAAGATGTTGAATAGAACCGGCCCCAGGACCGACCCCTGGGGCACTCCACTCGTTACCGGTTGCCAACCAGACATCGAGCCATTGATTCCTACCCGCTGAGCCCGTTGATCTAACCAGTTTTCGATCCACCTTACGGTCCACTCATCCAACCCATACTTCCTTAACTTGCCAACGAGAATGTTGTGGGAAACCGTATCAAAAGCCTTGCTAAAGTCAAGGTATATCACGTCAACGGCTCTTCCCGCATCCACAAATCCAGTCATCTCATCATAGAAGGAAATCAGGTTGGTCAGGCACGATTTGCCCTTGGTGAATCCATGTTGACTGTTCCTGATCACTCTATTTTCCTCCAAGTGTTTCAGGATGGATTCCTTGAGGACCTGCTCCATGATTTTCCCAGGGATTGAGGTGAGGCTGACCGGTCTGTAGTTCCCCGGATCCTCCTTTTTCCCTTTCTTAAAGATAGGTACTATATTTGCCTTTTTCCAATCCTCCGGGACCACCCCCGTTCGCCACGAGTTCTCAAAGATAATGGCCAGCGGCTCTGCAATCACTTCCCCCAACTCCCTCAGCACCCTCGGATGCAGTTCATCCGGCCCCATGGACTTGTGCACTTCCAGTTTCATTAAGTGTTCCCTAACCTGACTTTCCATCACTGAGGGCCACTCTTCTCTCCAGTCCGCGTTACCCCGTGTAGTAGCCTGGGAGCTGGCCCGCCCTGTGAAGACTGAAGTAAAAAAAGCATTGAGTACTTCAGCCTTTTCCGCATCATCCTCCACGAGGATGCCTGCCCCATTCAGTAAGGGACCTACACCACCTCTGATCCTTTTCTTGTTGCTGATATACTTATAGAACCCCTTTCTGTTATCCTTCACATCTCTTGCTAGCTGCAACTCCAATTGTCCTTTGGCCTTTCTGATTTGATCCCTGCAGTCCCGAGCAATATCTTTATATGCCTCCCTTGTCATCTGTCCAAGCTTCCACTTCTTGTAAGCTTCCCTTTTATGTTTCAGCTCCCCGCAGAGTTCCCTGCTAAGCCACGCTGGTCGCCGTCCACATTTGCTGTTCTTTCTGCACATCGGAATGTTATCTTCCTGTGCCTTTAACAGGGTTTCTTTAAAATACAGCCAGCTGTCTTGGACACCTTTCCCCTTCAGATCAGCTTCCCATGGGACCCTGCCCATCAGCTCCCTAAGGGAGCCAAAATCTGCTTTTCTGAAGTCCAGGGTGTGTGTTCTGCTTCTTTCCTTCCTTCCATTGATCAGGATCCTGAACTCTACCGTCTCATGGTCGCTGCTGCCCAGGTTGCCATTTACTTCTACTTCCCCGATCAATTCTTCTCTGTTTGTGAGCAATAGGTCTAGAGGTGCAAGGCCCCTAGTTGGTTCCTCCAGCATTTGTACTAGGAAGTTGTCTTCAATATTCTCCAAAAACTTCCTGGATTGCCTGTGCACTGCTGTATTATCTTCCCAGCAGACATCAGGATAATTGAAGTCCCCCATAAGAACCAGGGCCTGCGACGATCTGGAAACTTCTGTTAGTTGTCCATAGAACGCCTCATCCACCTCCTCTTTCTGGTCTGGCGGTCTGTAGCAGACACCCACCACAACATCCCCCTTGTTGCATTCTCCCCTAAACTTAACCCACAAGCTTTCAACCATCTTGTTTCCACTTTCATAGTGAAGCTCCGAGCAGTCGTACAGCTCTTTTACATATAACGCTACTCCTCCCCCCCTTTTTCCCTGCCTGTCCTTCCTGAACAATTTATATCCATCCATGGCAGTGCTCCAGTCATGCAAGTTATCCCACCACGTTTCTGTTATTCCAATTATATCATAGTTCCTTGTCTGTGCCAGTACTACCAATTCTTCCTGCTTGTTTCCCAGGCTCCTCGCATTTGTGTACAGGCACCTAAGATACCGGGCCCATTGCCCTACTTTGCCCTGTCGATTCTCCCTCCTGTCGCATCTTCCCCCTTGCAATTTCTTCCGGTGTCGTCCTTCCCCACTCACCTGAGGTATTATAACTTTATCAAGAAATAAACAATTATTTGACCCCTGCCCCCAGTTCCAACTACCCCCTCTTTTATTCCTGCTGTTACAGCCCCAGCATCCCCCAAGTTCCATCCCTTCCCCCAGGTTTCCCTCAGTTTCACTTACCTGTGGGTGTTGGTCATCTTCCCCCTTCGGACCTAGTTTAAAGCCCTCCTCACCAGGTTAGCCAGTCTGCTTCCAAATACGCTCTTTCCCTTCCTGGATAGGTGGAGTCCGTCTCAGCCTAGCAGTCCTTCTTCCTGAAACAGCACCCCATGGTCGAGGAAGCCAAAGCCCTCCTGGTAACACCATCTCCGCAGCCAGGCATTCACCTCCAGGATGCATCTGTCTCTGCTCGGGCCCCTACCCTTGACCAGGAGGATCGAGGAGAAAACCACCTGTGCACCGAACCCCTTCACCCGTGCTCCCAGAGCCCTGTAGTCACCTTTGATCTGCAGAGGGTCACCTCTCGCAGTATCATTGGTTCCCACATGGATGAGTAGCATGGGGTAGTAGTCAGAGGGACGGATGATTCTCGACAATCCCTCCGTAACGTCTCGGATACGGGCACCTGGCAGGCAGCATACCTCCCGAGAAGCCTTATCTGGGCGACAGATGGGTGCCTCCGTCCCCCTCAGAAGAGAGTCACCAACCACCACAACCCGACGTTTTCTCCTGGGTGTGATGGTTGTGATCCTCCCAACCTCGGGGGTGCACGGCTTCTCCTCTTCCATATCATCTCCCGTCTGTAGTGCTGCGTAGCGGTTCTTTACCACAACGGAGGGTGGGATGGGAGCAGGGGTGGAGCACTGTCTGCTGCCAGAAGTAACCAGCTGCCAGTGTCCACCCTCTGCTTGAGCCATCCCATCCTTCTCCGAGGGTGTGGCAGCAGTCCTTTGCCTCTGGATAGTTTCCTCATCCTTGCATGTTTCCTCATGGATGCTATCCAGGAACTTCTCCAGGGCATGGATACTCCTGAGCCTGGCCACCTCCTCCTGTAACTCCCCCACCTGCTTCCTGAGTCACAAAACCAAAAGCAAACTGCTTTCTAGTTTGTGGAACATGGTCATTTCTCTCATTGTTTATGGTTTGCGCATTTGTATATTAGAGAACAATTCTTTCAATACTGTCGTTCCTGGCAATCTTTTTTGAGGCTTTCTACTGCTGTACAGCACGTTGAACTTTTGCCTGAAGCAATCATTCAGGGCTATTGCTTATTTCCCTGTAGTAAAGAACTGTAGTAATCATGACTGATCCCACTGTATGTACTGAATACCACAATTCTCAAATTCCTTTTCTGTTGCTGGGTTTTGTTACCTCTGGAGGACAGTCATTCTCTAGTGATCAGCACTCTCATATCAGGAATCTGAGGCACTGCTAATTACTGTGGCTTGATTCCAAACATGATTTGGTTTTGTGGTTTGTAAAGAAACTCTCAAAGGCAGGGGATCTATAAAGAGCCCCATCTTAGACAGATGTCCAGTCATATCCACCCAGGCACAGATATAGTATCTACACATACACAGGTTTTTTCCCATTTATAGTGAAATATAAAATGAAAAGATGATACTCTTCCTAGTTGAACATCATAAATACTGGCACCAAAACTATCTTCAGTAAAAGTAAAAGCTAAAATTTGTTCCTGGCTGAATATTGTGACATGTATGAGTTGCAAACAGAAGCTCAGTGCTGCTGAGTTCTAAATTACTATATCCTCATGTACAAATTCTCTGATGGTGAGTGGCTATTAGAGAATAAACAAGTCAAATATTGAAGGTTGTGCCACTGATAGCAGATGAAGAGCAATTTCAGTATCAATCCAAGTTAATTATCATATGATGTGTTTGGCAAGCAACAGGATTCAGAATATATGGCATATCCAGTTTGCCTGGGAGATTTGGCAACTGACTCCCAGTAAATATTACTGAGGATTTAGTAGCAGGTTATTTGTTTGTGAGTTGTCCATTTAGAAAAAGAAATTAGGAAAGAAAACAAACAAAAATTGAGCTTTTTCCCAGAGAAACCAGGTGTTTGTTGATGTTTCTGTTGCACAGACCATTTTCTTTTGGAATGCACTCAAATGATTATAGCTCAACAGATACATGACCTCATTATGCACATGGTTGCCATAAGTTTGAACATGCACAGATGTCTAAAGCAGCTTTGCCTACCAATAAACTTCAATTAAAAAAAATTCTTGCCTGTTTTGAAAATTCTAGTTGCCAGCTTCACATGATCACTGCCAGGTAGTTCTTCAGCTTATTCAAAACCTAAATCTGGATATTTTCTGGGCCTATTATGAATATCTTGTGCCTTTTCACACAAGCTATAAAGAAAATCTAACTTTCATAGGTTTGTGCTACAGATGTATATGGATGTAGAAGAAACGGCATAAAATATCGTTTGGTTTTTTAATTCAAGTACCCTACACTCATTTTCTAAAAATAAAAGTATATATGAAGTTGCACAGTTTGTGCAGAATGCGGTTTACAATATATACACTTGGCTGCCTGTTCATTGAAATGAAAAAAATTACTGCCGGTTAATTGTGCACTTATATTTGGCTAATGGTGATTCTTGTAGCTTCACTAACTGCAATTGCTGTCTTCTTCTCTGTCATTAATATAATGTAAGACCTAATTTAAGCTTCTTTCTAACTGTAATTTCATGAGCTGAAGCAAACAAGTCTCAGTCAAGCTAGGAACAAATATGAATTGAAGTTTATACTGAATAGTCTAAAATAATGAACCTTATTATAAAGTCACACTAATCTTACACTAGTGTAATCGTGTGTGTGTGTGTGTGTGTGTGTGTGTGTGTGTGTGTGTGTGTGTGTGTGTGTGTGTAGGAGAGAGAGAGAGAGTGAGCATGCTGAATTATGCCCATTATGTTCACAAACCATGAATCATACTGTCCTTGCAGAACAAATTTTTAATCTTTTCAATTGAACAGTTCCTGCCTTTTATTCAACCTGTACATAATACAGTATTTGACAATATACTCTTCATACTCGGTAATAAATAGACCCAAGTAAGGTTGAGGCAAATGTATAAATGAAGGATGTTTTACAGAGATTCAAGGGTAAACTGAAATAAGACAAATTTAAGGATGAATTGCTCCAATCTGAATGTTTGGACAGTGCAGCTCTTGTATAACAAAAGTAATCTCTAACATACAGGCCTGTGAATGTGGTCAGAACTCCTTTCAATGCTTGAGTGCTGGCGATCATTCAGGGCATGTGGCTGTGAAAAAGCTAATGCAGTTCTAGGATGCACCAGGCCAGGTGTTTCCAGTAGAGGTAGGGAAGTGTTAGCACTGTTATACAAGGCATTTGGTCAGACCTCATCTGAGATGAATTCAAACAAGAACAGAGAAGAACTGAACTGAGGAATGGAAAATGTGCCTTATGAGAGGCTATGTCTACACTGACAAGTTAGTTTGAATTAAGGAAGCTTAATTCGAACTAACTAAAGCCTTGGTTACATTAGGCTTTCATTAGTTCGAATTAAGGGCTTCCTTAATTCGAACTAATAAATTCAAATATGCGAACTAAGGGTTAATTTGAACCAGTTAATTAACCAATATGGCCATGTTAGTTCGAACTAATTGCTTAGTTTGAACTAATCGGCCCATTGAACTCAATGCAATGAATGGCACTTGCTTAGTTCGAACTAAATTTTTCTAGTTCGAATTAAGTTAATTAAGCCAAAGAGCTTGGCTTGTTTTAGCCAAATCAAAAAAAGGGCTGAGGGGAAATAGGATTGCTCTCCTAGACTATGTCTACACTTGGCCAAATAAGTCGACTTTGCTAAGTCGACTTAACAAAGTTGACTTTAAGTCGACTTATCATGTCTATATCATAAAATTAAGTTGACTTCAAAGGGACCGTGCCAAATCAACTTAGAGTGTCCACACTGGATGCCTAAGTCAACTTCTCGAGGCTAGGTGGACCTGGGACTGGTCTATGGTGGCAGGGGGGGGCATCCCTTCCAAAGTGCCAGGGGGCTCAGCATTTGCCCCATTATACCAGGGCTGAGCAGGACAGGGACAGTGGCAGGGCATAGGATCGGGGTGGGCAGGGCTGTGTCCTGCCCTGTGGGTGGGTACGCCAGGCTCTGGCTGTGCCAGCCACCCTGGCAGGGAGGGCAGTGGGGGAGCCCTAGTGCCCTTTAAGTCGACTTAAAGTCGACTTAGGGCTAATCTGCATCCGCATTGGCTAAGTAAAGTCAACTTTAAACCAGGTTTAATGAAGTCGACTTTAAATTTCCTTAAGTCGACTTAATCAGCAGTTTAAGTTGACTTAAGGAAATTGTAGTGTAGATGCAGATTAAATTAAGTCGATTTAAGCAGGCTTAAGTAGACTTAATTTGTAAGTGTAGACACACCCCTAAATACATCAGAGGGATAAATAATAGGGAGAGGACTGGCAATCAGAAAGTTTAATCTTGAAACTAGTCGAAGATTTCTAGCCATCAAGGGAATGAAGTTATGGAACCACCTTCTATGGAGAACAGTGAGAGTACGAAACCTAGCTGGATTCAAAACCAAGCTTGATAAGTTTATGGAGGGGATGTTCTGATGGGACAGCCAAATGGCTGGTCTTAGATTACTAGTGGTAAATATGCCTTATGGCCTGTGAAGGGCTGTTAGATGGGGTGGATTCTGAGTTACTAAAGAGAATTCTTTCTGGGTATCTCGCTGGTGAGCCTTGCCCATGTGCTCAGGGTTTAACTGATCACCATATTTAGGTCAGGAAGGAGATTTTCGACCAAGGCAGATTGGCAGAGGCTCTGGAGGCTTTTCACCTTCCTCTACAGTATGGGGCCTGGGTCACTTGCTGGTGGATTCTCTGTACTTAAAGTCTTTCAACCATTATTTGAGGACTTCAGTAACTCAATCTTAGGCTAGAAATCTATTACAGGAGTGGGTGGGTGAGGTTCTGTGGCCTGTGTTGTGCAGGAGATCAGACTAGAGGATCCTAATGATCCCTTCTGACCTTGAGGTCTAGGAGTATGTCAACACTGCAATTAAACAGCCCCATCACCAGGATCAGCTGACATGGGCCAGCCTCACATGTTTAACTGCAGTGCAGCTGTACCCACAATCTCTAGCTATTTCACCATTTAAAAACAAGGTCTCCTTTAGCTCAAGTGGCTGAAGTTTCAGCTTTTGATGCTGAAGATCCTGGGTTTAGCCCGTGCTGCCAACAGTAGTGTAAGTATACACATGCATGGTTTGTTACCCGAACTCTGAGATGCTCATGTCTGCTGCCTAGTATCAAACTGTGACAGTGTTCAAATGGGCTTGAAAATAAACAAATCTGCTTCGGCCATCTCTGCTTACACCATTTAGCTTATTGGCTTCATAGACGGTACATTTTAGTACTCCAAGGAGAAGCTGTTTCATCCTGTTTAAATGTCATTTTGTGCTTTAATTCCAGGAGCTTTCATTTTCCAAGACTTCACTGAAAGGCTGTAATACCTCTGTAGAGCTGCGTAGCTATGTGGATGGAATGGCTTCAGGATACTTCTGGCCTCTTCATGGAGTTGACTTTTTTTGCATGCTAGTCACTAGCTCACCAGTACTTCGGTGTCCTTAGCAACCTAGCTGTTTCTAACACAACAGCCATATCTCATCATTTTTTTTATATGCTACACAGCGTTTTTTCATATCCTTTTTAATTTTTTTTTCCCTTCTCTGAATGGATGCAGCATTAGGAAACTACCTATATAAACAGCTACCTTTTTCAGATGCTGCAATGTCTGTTATATTAGTCTGGAAAATCTCAGGAACACTATTAAAGGGGTAATAAATAGCACTAGCCAACTAGAATAATAAACTGGTGCAGACAAATCTATGCCAAAATTCTACTCTCATGTCCCAGTGTCTAGATCTAGCGAAGCTGTCCTTGGTGCAGTATAGCAGGAGCTGCAGGACATTTAGCCTCAGCATAAATTAGGGCAGCCTCAGGGCTGCTCTAAACTTACACTGGCTGCCTTTCATAGATTCCGAGGCTAAAAGGGAACATTGTGATCATCTAGTCTGGCTTTCTGTATAACATGTGCCAGGGCTTTCTTTGTAAAGAAATGTGCTGGAGCTAAAACAAAACAAAATGGTAGATGTGTAAGGTCACAACTAGTATGCAAAAAGTAAAATTGTATGCCTTACTAAATATTACTTGACAGGGCTACACTATGGCATAAATTAAGTTCTGATGGAAGCCCTAGAACTTTTCCAAAATAATTCCCAGAGCATGTTTCTTAGAAAAATATCCAATCTGGATTAAAAATTCAGTGTGAAGAATTCATTAAGACTCTTGGGGTGCGTCTACAGTAGCAACTTAGGTCAACTTAAGGACGCTTAAGTTGACCTACACAAAGTCACATCCACAGTGGGCTTTTATTAAGTCCACTTAAGCACTTCCTTAAGTTGACTTAATAGCAGCTTAAATTGATTTAAGAACACCACCTCTGAAGGCTGATTTAAGCCTTAAGTCGACTTAAAGCCAGTGTGGGTGGCTATGTCTACTGTTAAAGTCGACCTTGTTAAGTCAACTTAACAGAGTCGACTTAATTTCACAAGTGTAAACATAGCCATGGTGAATTGTTCCAATGCTTATTGACCCTCATTGTCAAAAATTGTACCTCATTTCCTGTTTGAATCTGTTGCTTCAACTTCCAGCCATTAGACTGTGTTATGTGTTTCTCTGCTAGATTGAAGGACCCCCTTATTAAATATTTGTTCCCCATGTAGATTCTTAAAGACCTGTAATCAAGAAGCCTGGTCCTTCTTTGAGCTCCTTGAGCTAATCACGAAAAGGCATGTTTTCTAATTCTTTAATCTGTCTCATGCCTCTTCTCTGAACCTTCTTCTGTTTTCATTAACACTGTATGAAATAGCCTGAAATTCCAGGGTTTCACATTCATTTTGAATTTTATAAATGGTCCAAACTCAAAATAGTGATACTTCATAGTTTCTATCTAAATATGGGATCATTTCCAAATATCCCACTTTCAACCAAAACCAACATTTAGGAGATCAAATTTTGCAGAAAGTTATAGTATGTGCAATTTTACATATTAACAAAAGGCGTCTTGCAAAAATCTCAAACATTCAGAATTTCAGGGCATGTTGTGAAAAGGGGGGAAGAAGCTGAATATTTGCATGGAAGTTTATTGGGGAAAATTATTTGCATGCTGTGAGACATGCAGAGGCAGAACCTGAACTGATCTAAAAAAATGATGGTCATTCCAGGCCCAATCTCGCAAGCCTTTATGGATGTGAATAAAGATTCTCATCTGAGGTAGTTCTATTGACTTCAGTGGACTCCAGTGGGACTACTTGGATGAGTAAAATTATTCACATCCATCAGGATTTGCAGGTTCAGTTCCTCATTAAGCAGCACAGATGGCTGTTCATTATCTCTGCTGTCTGTCTCCAACGCATTCTCTTGCTTCAACTGTACTTGATAAGGGGAGGCTGATGTACATTAAGGAAAGTTGGCTATTGCCAAAAAAGTGTTTTAAGACCTCGATTAAAGTTATTCAGGTGAAACTTCTGCTCATAACAAAGAAGCTGCTTTTGATAGAAGCTATTCTGGTGCTGCTTTTCTGTATCACTAAAGATTTCACTGATTTGCAGGAAGTTTTCTTCATAGAATCTTCCTTTTTAAAATAAAATTCCTAAATCTGATGAGACTTATTAATTTCACAATGGCTCTTTTATTGCCATGGTTTTCTAAAAGAATAGCTATAAAAGAAGGAACAGAACCCACAAACACAATTTTGGTGTAAGTAAATAAATGCAAAGCATGAAAAGATGGTCCAGAAACTGCTCCAAAACAGGATAATAAGTGACCGTATTAACTTTTTCCCTCATGTATCCTCTAAGTTGGGTCATCATCGCGGTGACATAGCTCAGAAGATGAAATTACTAATTAATGAAAATTAGTTTTTTCTAAGCATTCATATTCATTTTTAAGGTAAAGTATTAGAGGAAAACATATCAAAAACAATAAAGCCTAATCTATGCTAGCATATATGCCACCAAAACTTTTATCACTCAGGTGTTAACACCCACTGAACGACATAAATTTTGCTGGCATAAGCACTTGTGTGGACAATGTTATGTTGGCAGGAGACATTCTCCTGCTAACAAAGCTACCATCACCATTCAGGTGGGTTTACTACGTCAGTTGGACAGGACTGTCCCATCGACATAACATGGCCACACAAATGATTATGCTGGCAAAAGTTATGTCAGGAGGTGGGTCGGCTTTTTTATGTGTATGTCTTTTCCACACCCCCGAGTGACATGTTTTACTGGCATACATGTTAGTATAAACTAGGCATAAAAGAACCCTTACACATGCTAATAAGTTTATCCAGAGTGCACACCAATCCTAACATGGGTTCTGGCAAGCCAATTCTTTTAACCCTACCCAAAGGAGTCTGTGTGGAATGAAGGCTTTTTTCCCCCCAAAAGTCATTTCTCCAGATATAATCAAAGAATTTAATTTGAACGAATATAGACACATCTCCAGAGGGGCTGGCTTCAACAGTTACAATGGAGAAAGTCCATTAACATTTCCCCCTCCCTACTAAAAAGGGTCCATGCAATGCCACAAAGTTATTAACCCTAATTCAGTAAGGTTTCCCATAATTCAGTAGTTTTTTAATTACATGAGGACTGCTCCGATATTGTCATTTTGTTTTCTCCAGTGAGCTGGATACGAACGTTTTGATGGGGAAGAACTTAGAAGGAGTTGTGGTGTCCTATTTGCCTACCAGTCCCATGAAAACTGAACGTTAAGTGTGTTTTTTGTTTTTGTTTTTCTAAACTACTAGACAGCAGATTGTTTTGCCTTTTGGCAGCTTAGGAAAACCTTTTACTATTTTCTATCAGAAAATGTTACAAGATGACCTATAGGCTAACAGAATAAAAAAGCATTACAATTATAAAAAGCTAAGTTCTTTAATCATTGCCAGAGGGAACTAGAGATTGTGCTGAGAAAAAAAAGAAAAGAAAAAAAGAATACTCTGAATTCAGAACTGATATGCATGCCTTTTTTGGAAGCTCAAAATAAATGGCTTAAAACCTGTTTTTGACAAGTTAATCAAATTAGAAGTGCAGGCGTCCAACTGGCAACATTATGAGGAGAGGATGTACTAGAGAATCTATTTATAGAATCTGCAACCTGATGTCATAAAATATTTTCCCTTGTCTGTCCTCCTGCAGACTTAAACAACTTTCATCTGAAGAGAATTTAAATGAGATGGTAGAGCAATTTATGATTCAAGTCTACCAATGATACAAATATTTAGAATTTTCTTTGTAGTGAGTAGATTAAATCTTACAATTTTCGTCCCCAATTACTCTTGTCCTAAAACTTCATTCTACAGTAACTTTTTGTTTTACAAGGCCTTTTTCCACTGTAGCTTAAAACTGCACTGAGCAGCGTTAGGAGTCCTACAATCACTGTCTCAGTTCTTAGCTCTTCGCATCGTAGTTTCAAAAGATTTTACAAAGACAGACTGAAAAACATAAAATATAGGACTGGATATGAACTTAATCTAATAACGGTTGTATTGAAGGTGGCTGTGAAAGCCATAGTTATGAAAAGATTTTTTTTTTACCTTATTGCAAAGTTGGTTGAAAAACAGTCAAATTTATTTGAAATGTGGAACTTTCCCTATAGCTCTGCTTCAGAATCTGTCAACTAAAGCATACCCTTTTTTCGTCTTTTAATTTTCCTCTTCTTTCTATTTCTTCCATTCTAATTGTGTTTTCCCTCCAACTTTTACTCCCTGTCATATATACCTTTTTTCTTTCCTTTTTACCTTTATCTTCTAATCTACTTTTCCAAAAACCAGTTTTCCAGTCCTTTTTTCCATTTACTCCTAATGTTTTAATATCATAGGATTCTTTCTTGTATTTAAGGCTCATCTATACTTGAAACACTGTAGCACTTCAGTGTAGACACTACCTACACCAACAGGAGAGGTTCTCCCACTAGTGCAGGTTATACCCATCCCGAAGAGGTGATAGCTAGGTCAGTCTATACCAGGGGCTACGTCAGTTTAACTACAACAATCATATATGAATTCTTCATAGCCCTAAGCAATGTAGCTGCGTCAACCTAACTTTTTAGTGTAGCCTGGGGCCCCGGTTGCTTACCTCGCACTACTTTTTCTTGATTAGCACTCATTAATCTACCTTGGCACTTGTAATACCCCTCATACTCAGGCTTAGTACACACTTAATGGGAAATTCAGCTTCAAGTGACAGGAGTTATGCAAGCTGCACAGAGGAGCTTGCATAACTACCATCAACTTCCTAACTTCCCTTTAGTGTGCCTTCTCCAATGTGCTGCGCTGATGAGAAATGCATTCCAATCAATGAAGAGCTACACCTTTTGAAGAGGTAGTTAAATTGAATCCACTTCTGGGTTGATTGATTGAGCAGCAGTGAAGACTAGCTCAATCTGGATAGATGGATCTGATGGCAGCAAATTTGATGCCAACAGTGGGTACATACCCCCAACCATTGTTCTATTCAGCAGTGCCAACTCCAAGTATTTAAAAGCATCTTTGTTCCATCAGCATTTGAAGTTGCTCTTGTCAGTGATTTGACAGAGGAGCTTGTGAACACAGAAACATACAGATAGAGGACCAACAAACCAAATTTAACGGTGATACAAAGCGTAATTTAAGTTGTACGTGAAGTAATCTTTCTTCAGAAGAAGGTATAGTTGGGTTTAAGTAACAAAGTGGAATATCCTACACTGATTTGGCAAATGGTGTAAATGACGGGAACTTAATTTTATCAAAATGTTCATAAATGGCTCAAGAGCAAAATGAATACATTTTTGTCCAAAAATGTGTTCAAAATTTGGCACCAAGATGTTTAAAAACTGGTTCCTAAAGTGGAGTGTCTACATTCATGTTTAGGTTCCTCAATAAAAATGGCTTGACTGTCAAAGCTGCTGGATATTCCCAGATCCCACAGACTTCAGTCGGAGAAGGTGGTGCTCGGCATTTTTCCAAATCAGGCCAGGCATGTTTGTTTAGGTCTCTAAATATGGATTTTGCAGAGCATTTTTTAGCCACTCAAGTTCAAGAACACTGCAATAATTCCATGCCTGAGCTGGTTGTACTGTACTCTAAATCTTCTGTATGTCCTGGTACAAATAACACTGTTTTAACTGGAAAGGGTTTAGCTTTCATCTTTCTGTTAAGGAAACCAATCTGCCCCAATTATGGAAACAAATCTTCAACGGAACTTTTTTTAAAAATTGGGAAATTCTCATAAGGAAGTCACAGGCAGGGCAGAACTAGCTTATCCAGAAGAGCTGACAGTTGCTGGATTCCAACATATTAAAATGTCAACAAGTCTGCAAGCCTATTTTTAGTGGGTATAAATTTAGCAATTTCTCTTCTTTCTGTGATTGAACCTGGGACATAAAAATGATTAACATGATGACAAAGCACTGCCTGACCTTATGCTAGAAAGATATAAACTTGGATGATGAATAGTGTGTGAACTGGGAGAGCTGTAGAATTCTTTCACATCATATTTCTTGTGGTACTTTGCCTAAATATAATTTCTGTGACAACTTCTGTGCTTACTATAATACTGGAAGCTACAAAAAAAATTGTTATCCTTGAGCAGGATGGGTTTTCAGCCCTTGTAGTGTGGCAATATTGGCAAAATATTAATAGTTGGTGCACTGTGGGTACTATAGTGTAACTTGCTTATTATTATTGTGAAGGACCCAGGGACTAGAACTATGGGTCTGTAGAGTCATATTTCTACAGTGCCACTACTTGGCCACATAAAAACATAGCTGGAGAGCACAATGGAAAGCAGGCACCCCAGGAAGTATTGACCAGGTGACCCAGAGCTACAGTACACTGTAGTTCTCTGGCCAAGTGCCCCTACCTAACTCCATGGGCCACCTGAAGAAGTTATCTAGTAACCTCACAAACTTAGACTTGCTGCAACACCAGGCTTTGCCTTGTCTCCTGATCCTTGAGTTCTGACTCCAGCCTGACTTTTTAACCCTGACTCTGGTTTACAGAATCTGGACTTGCAACTCCTCCAACTCTGACTTGGTGATTCCTGGCGTGCATGTGTGTGTGTAAGTGGCTATTTATCACATAATCTAGCTTGCCTGAATGGCCCAACAGACTGCAGTGTCTAAAAGGACTGTCTGTTATTCCCTTGTAAGACTGTTTGTAGGTCTTTAGCAGTAGTTCACATTTGTTACTGGCTTGGTGAAATCTAAATATTGGGTATACTACCAGTTTGCTTTTGATAATCTGCCCTGAAGTGAGCACTAAGTTGTGAGCCATTCCTAACAGCATGATAAAGGGGTGTTACAACAGGATGCAGAAGGTAACATTAGGAGAGATGGCAGCAGGACCAAGAAGCAGAAAGACTTGAAGAGTGGTTGGGTCACAACTCTAAAAAAAATTTTTCTTAGCTTATCAGAGGTTTTTATTGAACCATTTCATTATGTTCCATGCCTAAAGTAACCAGGACTCTACAGGGAGATGTTCATATGCTAAATCTCCAAAGGAAAAATAAGGCAAGAATGGAAGTTTGCCCAGTACAGAATAAATAGTGTGAAAAGCAGAATACCTATTCCAGGGGAACTACACACAATTAAGAAACCCTATGTGTTGAAGACAGTAGCATGGTCTTTATGTTTCACTAATGACGGGTGAAAAAGAGTAAAGTGCTACAATCTAAAAATTAATTTAATCAATTGGGATCCTATACAACATAAAATTGGTAGACAAGTGTCATTATTGCATTACAATAGTTGACTCTCTAGCATAAAACGTTCCAATTACTGGAGAGAGAATCACTTACCTTAAGTTGACCCAAGCAACATTCAAAGATATTTATTGTCTGGAATGAACATTTTAATAGAACAACAATAAAAGAGAACATTTCCTTGTAAGTGCACATTTTTTGGCTTGTTTAAAAGCCTCCTTAAAACTTAAGGCAGTGAAAAAACAGCTCACTGAAATGTAGATAATGTTTCCATATTGGACAGACTGCTCCATTCCCACAGGAAAAATTACAAAAGTACATGTACTCTTCTTGCATCATCTGTGCACTTACTGTTAAGTGTCTATTTATTGCCCTTTTAATCTCATTTGTTTTAAAGGAGTAGATAACTGAACCAGTTAAAAAAATCACTTTGATTAATCCTATCCAGGTTGTGTTCAGTTAATCCTTTATTAAAATGCTGAAGTGCAAGCTAAAAAAAGAAAATCAAATTGAGAGTTAGTGGTGTTATATCTTTACCTTGGAAAAAAGCAGCATCAGGTAATTTGTCATGTGAAATTATTGCTTTTAGTCTTCACCAATTTTAAAGCACGATGAATAGATAACTACAGAGGAAAAAATAAAAATAGTTGAAGTGAGAACAATGAAGTTCAAAGATAGCCTTATCTCAGATGCATTTTTGTTCAAAAATGCATGGAAAGGAAAAAATTAATGCAAAAATTAGTCCCTTTTGCCTCTTCCAGCTGGCATAGTTTGCTGTAGAGTAGTCAAAAAGGAGAGCTGGACAATGGGCCCCCAGGGAGGTCCATATGAATCTTGGGTAATTTTCTCTATGCTCTCCTGAGACACCAGCTTAGCTTTGGTAAAAAGACCAGATCTGCAGATATGCTGCCAATCTAGCACAGTTGGATGCTGAGAGTTGATGCTTCTTCAGGAAGCGTTCATCTTCACAAGTTCTGCAGCTTGGTCTGCAGTTACGCAGGAGAAGCATGCAGCTTAGGGTAAGTCCACACTGCACAGTCAGCCTGGGAGACTGGGACCTGGGTTTGAGCACTTCTTAGCCCAACGTGAGCAGGAACATTCCCATGGCAAAACACAACCCATGTTTCTGGGTCCTTTCAGTTTCTGCACTCAGCCATGTATATTGGGGTCATGTCCCATTGTTCTTTGTGCTGAGATGCTTTAGGGCCCTTTCCTGGTCAACTGTCAATTGCAGGAGAATGTCTCTCTCCCTCAGGTGGATTTGTGAGGAGGACACTGAGGACTACCAACACTTGAGTTGTCTTCCCTGTGTCCTCATTGCAAAGTGGGGAAGTTTCCAGTTGGAGCCAACACTTTCCTTTAACCTATACCCCCAGGTGTGCAAGCAATGGTGCAAATAGCAAATATGCACGTTTGGGAATGAGGAGATGTGTAGTATATAGGAGCATTGGCATAGCCCACTAATGGTATGTCTATGCTGTAGTTATATCTTCTTCATTAGGAAGCTAGTGTTTTGGATGTACTGCTGTAAGCATAGGTGCTAAGCTAAATACCTTTCTGATGTAGGTATTGGTAGAATAAAATGCAATAGGTGATGGCTGTATTAGATTATTTCATTAGAAGAGGAAGCTCTAAATACTGACCCTTTGATAGCCCCATTTGATCAGAAAATTCCATCATTACATACTAGGGGGGGAACTTCACAAGTTACTTTTGTTTTTAAAATACCACACCCGATTTTCGCATGTTTTCATGACGGTGCATAACATGCCTGGCTTGGACATTTGGTTAACAAAGGCTGTGGCATTACCCTTTCTTTTGACGAAATGATCTATTCCTGTGGGAAGGGCAGCTAGAGAGGTCTGTAGCCTTGAACCCTGGCCTGGGGTAGTGGGTGGATTACAGGGTGACAGACAGAAGGATAATTTCCATCCATCAGAGAACCCAAATATTCAGGCTTCCTATGGGTGGAGTGGATTTTGCCCATAGTGGCTCACATACAAAGAAAATTGCCCTAAATCTTCACACTGAATAACAACATTCACTTGAATAGTTAGCAATTGTTTGGAAATGAAACAATCAAAGAAGCATTGATAAAACTGCAAACCAACAGATTCATAGTCTTTTCACCTGTATCCCTATTACTTCCTTGGTAACTGAATTCAAAAGAAAATATTGCATTAAAAAAACTGTCAAAATTCCAGGCTGGCTCTCAGCAGTGATTCTAAATATTTTAAAGATTCCGTAGCTCATGGGATAGTTTTAAATGCCCAAAGCAGGGACCACTACTGAGTATGGTTGCATAGTCGATGTTTAAGGGAATCATGCTAGAAAGCTCATAAGACCTTTTTAACAGATTGGCCTTGACATGCTATGGTTTTTACATGCTCTTGGCTAAACAATAGTACTGAATGAGAAATTATACACCTTGTGGTATACTCTGGGGTAAGGTGCCTTTATAGCCAGTGACTGCACCTAATGCTTTGGTTTCTGTGTGTGTATTGAACATAATCTGACATTCTATCCCCCTCTGGGTTCCATCTATGGAGGGAAAACTAACCCTTTCCTTACCCCAAAACATAGTGTACAGGGAAGTGTCTATTGTAGACATGTTGCCTGCTGTACTTAGAATTAATACAAAGCAACTAAATATCCAGATATAATTCTCTTCTGTTCTGGTAAACAAGAGGGTAAGGCAGAACAAACTGACAGAACACACACAGATCTGAATGGATCATACATGTGTTATCAGTACAGTTTTATATGGGAGCAAGACATGGACCTTATACTCATCAGGAAGAAAGACTCAACAGCTTTCATATGTGTTGTCTTCATCAAATTTTTGGAATCTCCTGGAGGGACAGTCACTAACTCTGAGGTTCTCAAGAAGGCCAGCATAAAAAGATGCCTCTGTTGGCTTGGATATGTGGTTAACAAAGACTGTGGCATTATCCTTTCTTTTGATGAAATGACTGACTAGTGATCTTCACCAGTATAAAATGCACATTTCTGAGGGGCAAAGCTGAGATTGTGGGAGTCATCCTGCATCTGTCCATAGTGGCGGGGAGAAAATTCATGTAACTTCACTGGATGTGCCTTTATATGCTAATGGCTGTGTGAGCAAAACCTGGAGGGGGTACTTTTTACTAGCAGAGCAGTGTAAGACACACTGTAGGCTGGAGAAATAAGGATACACTGCCATTCAAAAGTCCAGCTTGTACTCTTAAGGATTTTGCATCCTGCCAAAGCAGTGTTGATTACCACAATATCCTTTCTAGCTCTTGATCCACTCTAATTTTCAATATCCCAAATTATAAGGATTCCAAAACTTTCTTTGGAAGGCAATTAAACAGCCTAATAAATATTCTGGAGCCAGCCCCTGCAGTATATTTGAGGGAATGAGGGAACAAACAGACAGAGGAACTTAAGTTCTTATTCAATTATTTTCACCACATTTCTCCATTAAAGGGGAAGAAGGCAATTGTGCCCCCTTCCCACCCCAGTGAAACTAGCCAGGGCATTGACAAGTTTCACAAAAGTATCTTATGAAGTTATGAGACATGCAGATTTCAGAGCGGTCTCTGTGGAGGACCTTGTTCCTCCCAGCTACTATAATTTTATTAGCTCCGGAAGGAGCCATGATGCCAATGGCTGCCTGCAGCTTATAACCTACTTCCAAGGATAAGCCAGTATGGTATTAGCTTGGCACCCCAAAGACCTGCACTTGGACAGCTACTAGGACCCTTTTATGACACCTTGAGGAAGTAATTTAGGGTTGGGTTTTCCAAGGTATTTAGGAACCCAGTGGGATTTTTCAAAAGACAACTGAAAGTTAGGCACCTTTAGATGCCTTGCTCTGCCAAGTCTTCTTGTGGTAAGTGATTTGCACAAGCTGTCAAAGGAAGGATGTAGCAGACCAGCAAATGAAAGGTGCCTAACTTCTGCTTCTCTTCTAAAAAATCCTGCTAGGTGTCTACCTTCACATTTAAGTGCCTAAATACCTTGGAAAATCTAGCCTCTAATCTGTCTGGGCCAAACTTTCAAAAGTACTTTAGTCCCATTTTCATAAGCCTGAAGACTTTCTCCTCATGCTGAAGTGTCAGTGAAACTTAGGTTTCTAAATACCTAAAGCATTTTTGAAAACGGGACTTAAAGCACTTTTGAGAATTTTACCCTCTGTGCCTCAGCTCCCCAATTTAATGGACATAATGGCACTTTACAAGGGTGTTTCTGAGGCTCCATTTATTAGTATGTGTGTGGGAGTGGAAGGGTGGGGACATGTTTCTATAATGTGTAGAAAGTGGGAATAGATAAGGGAAATTTATGTAGTTGTTATAGTATACTAGTAGATTATAGCAAGAGTAGGCCCAAGCCTGAACCAATCTTCAAAGGTCTAAAATAAAGCAGCTCACTCGAACCTAATACCAAGAACTCAGCCGTCACTCAAGTTGCCCACACAAGAACCGCAACTCACATTCTTGTTGCCCACACGAGGATTGCGAGTCACATATTTATAAATAAAATAGTGCTCAAGCCGCAAAGGCAGTAAGTCGCATCTCGCACCTAGGTATGAGATACGCCTCACACCTGAAATATGAAAACCAAATAGCACCTTGCAGCAGAAGCAGGAGGGGTATGAACCCTATAAATATCATCACCCTGAGCTGTAAGACAGGTGCGCATCCTCCCTGAGTGATCCAGAACACGGTTCAAGGGACACTCTTGTACCCTGGTTACCCGTTCCTTATATCCTGGTTGCCCTTTCCAGTCAGAACCTCAAGTCCTCGGGCAGTGATGGAACTGACACGCCGGTGAAAGTTCGGTGAGTAACAAGAAACATGCAGACCTCGGTGAAGGCTGGTTTAAGTAGCTACGGAAAAATTGTGTAACTGAATGATTGGTAACTAAAGCTTAGTACCCCGAGTCCTGGGAGAACAGGGCTAAAATAGTTTAGTACCCCAGCTCCTGGAGTATAGGAGTGCCAGGGATAAGGTTAGGGCTCAAGTAGTTTAGCACCCCAAGTCCTTGGGTGAACTAGGATGCTAGGCATTGTATAATCTTTTAGATAGTTTAGTGCAACTAAAAAGTTACCTATGTTTTTTTTTTGTCTTGTTGCAATACAGCTGTTGACCACGAAGCTCGCAATTTTGCATAAGGCCGTTATAGAAAGTGCTTAAGTTGAATAATAATGATGACACGTGTAACCATGAATAAATATCCCCTATTAATGATCATGATCCATCCTGTTTCTTTGTTGGTCCTTATTTCCTTGTTGATATTCTTTATTTTTTCCTCCCTGTTTTCATTCCCCTTATGGGAACAGTGTTCGGGCCCCCTATTATCCCTGTTAATTGCCGGCTGGATCGGCTTAACCCTCTATACCCTTATTCATCCGACCACTGACTTACAAGTAAAGGCCTCCACTCAGTCACCGAATGAGAGTCGGGCTATTATCCCGATGGCCAAAGAACCCACCGTCCGCTCACAACCCCTGATGAGTAACACCCCGGGGGTGCACGTTAAACAAGGTGTCTGTGAGCATAATGGTTTTTACCTTAAGAATAAAGTTGACTTGCATAGGAAGAACTGCATGTTACCTTATAACTGTAATACTTGCATCTGTTAGTCAGCTCCAAAGAGAAATCAAGCATGTGTCCTCCTTGGGCAGCCTGTCTGTGCTGGAAGTAACACAGTGACGGCAAATAACTGTTCAGCCTGGAAATTCCCCAATCAGAAAGGGGAGAGATCCTTGTCTCCACCCAAGTGAGGAAACAGGGGGAGCTAGACACCTGAGTGGGATGTATTGAGGGGAAATACAGGTACAGTTGCCCTGATGTGAGAGAACCCTCCCTTACAGCTCTGAGGTGGCACTGAGCAATCTCGGTCTCTCTTGGTGCTTGACTGGCTGGTTCTCACTCACATGCTCAGGGTCTAACTGACTGCTGTATGCGGGCTTGAAGGAATTTTTCCCCTAAATCAGATTGCCAGTGATCTTGGGGTTGATGTGCAGGATTGCTTTCCTCTGTACTGTGTGGATGTAGATTACTTGCCCTGATTACCTGGGTACATCTCACCTTCCGCTTTCCTGCCATTTGGGGGGCCTCAGGCACTGTAGTACGTTGGTCTTTCCTGTTCTCTACCTGAGGCACATAATAATCTAGTCTCCTGTGGTCTCTAATATTTTGTCTAATTTTAATTGTTGGGTGTGGCTGCTGCATGGTGTTGGTGGCCTGTGACATAGAGGTGGTCAGACTAGATGATGTGGTGGTTTCTTCTGGCCTTATATCTGTGACTCGCAGTGTGTGGTTTGACGCTATTTGGTGTGCCATACCTTGGAAGATGGTGCTGAGTGGACTGAAAAATTTTGAATTATTAGAACTGGCTGAATCCTTCAAAAAGCTTTCCCACAATTATTCATTCACATTTGCAAGGCAATTTGCTTCTGCTGTGTTCATGCTTTTTCTTTTTCCCAGAATGCTCATGCAACTGAGCTTTTCCCTGAGAATGCTAATAGCTCTTTTTGAGCTTATGCACTTGATGATGATTTCTGGTGTAAATGCTGTGTTTTATATGGAGTGGGGCATTGCAAGACAAATATGACGTAAGTTTCCCAAAACCATTAAGAGCTCTATTATAGTGGCAATTAAATGAGCCAGATCAGAATTGGCCTGTATACATAATGCACAATCACTTTGTTTAATGTGATGGCTTAACTCTCAGTTTATAGGTGCCTAATATTTATAGGAATGAATCTCAGGAAAGTTTTGGGTCACTCATTAAGAAGTACCATTTCTGTGATCACTCATGGTAGTAAGCACTGTAATAAATGTTTGCAGAATTGGTCCCATAGACACCCTTAGATATACACTGTTTCTTTTTTCTGTGTTTGTACAGTTCCCAACATGATGGGGCTCCTAGGTGCTATCAGTTAATACCAACTTGCCAATTATATTCAGTAATATAATTTATATGAGGAATTATTACATATGTTAGTGGAGGGCATTTAAATATTATGAAATTCAATTAGACATCTAATTGTCCTACCAGTGTAATAAATAAAGGTTGGACACCGAAGGCCAAATGCTGATCTAACAAAATCAATGGTGAAACTCCTATAGTTCTGAGAAGTAGTAGTATTGTTTGCCTGTACTGTGTAAAGGTCCAAAAAGCCCAATCAGGATAAGAGCTGTATTTGGGTGGGCACTATAGAAACACGTAGGCACACAATTCCTGCCCTGGAGAGTGTCTGCTTAACCAGATTAAGTACATCTTGCATTCTCTCTGTGTGACCTTTCTTCTTTTCTTCAGTTAAGTGTTTTGTGTAATGTAGCATGCTAGGGAAAAGGCTCTGTGGAATTTTTATTTTTGAGTCTGTGTACATTGCTCTCATGTGGAAGGCTGACATTCTCCACCAATGTATAATATATGCAATCCTCTTAACACTGCAGTAAATAATGGTGTAAAAAGCCAGCATGGAAATTGGCCAGATTTCTTTTTGTTCGATTATGATTGGAGGGGTGGGGAAATGTAAATCCCTTAAGAGATAATTGTGAGCCAATGGCTTTGCTTTTGTGTTAGTGATCAAGACAGACTTCAGTGAGAGAACTATTCCTTTAAATTGAAACAGCTGAGATTTCAAACTAAAGGGTAAGTGGCATATTTCAGATTGCAGAGAGCTTATGTTTAGCATTTTTCAGTGCAAAGAAAGAAAACCATATTTTCTTTCTGTTTGGTTTGGTGTTTTTTGTCATTGTGATTTAGTACATGACAGAGGCCATTTTAAACCTCCTACAGGGCAATTTTCAGGAGGAAGGGACTCACTCATTTTACGGTCAGAGGGAACATCATCTAGTCTGACCTTCTGCACAACTATGTACAGACAAGACCGTGGGAGGTGTGGATCTGGGAGGAAATGGTTTGGGATTGAATCTCTTGGGCTATGTCTACACTTGTTAATTTAGGTCGATTTAGCATGTCCACACCTAAATTTTAAGTCAACTTAGGGGGGAACTTACAAAGTCGACCTAGAGTGTCCACACTGGATGCCTAGGTCGACTTCTAGGGGCTAGGTGAACCTGGGAGAGGTCCACAGTGGCAGGGGGGGGGCACCCCTTGCCAAGTGCCAGGGGGCTCAGCCTTTGCCCCATTGCCTGGGTACAATGGGGCAAAGGGGGACAGGGACCCTGGCAGGGCATAGGGGCAGGGTGGGCAGGGCTCTGCCCTGCCCTGTGGGGGGGCACGCCAGGCTCTCCCTGTGTCATCCCCCCCTGGCAGGGAGGGCAGTGGGGGAGTCCTGGAGAGCCCTAAGTTGACTAAGTCGACTTAGGGCTACTCCAGGTCTACACTGGCTTAAGTCGACTTTAGAAAGTCGACTTAAGCCAAAAGTCGATTTAAAACAAGGTTTTATAAAGTCAACTTAATTTTCCTTAAGTCGACTTAAGCAGCTTGCTTAAGTCGACTTAAGGAAAGTGTAGTGTAGACGCAGAGTAAATTAAGTTGATTTTAAGCAAGTTTAAGTCGACTTAATTTACAAGTGTAGACACACCCTTGCTGACTAGTGAATGCTAAAAATTCTGTGTGCTCTGGTGCATACACAGAATTTCCACTGGAATCAATGGCAACCACAGATACCCAATGAAGCCAGAATTTGGCTTTGAAATAATTAATCTCCAGTTTAGTGTTAATTGACAAGCCTGTTCTTCCTTAGTTCCAGAAAAAATCATGTAAGGAATATGCTCTCTTTTCCTGTACTTCAGGGTCACTATTCTATCTAAAAATTTCCCAAAGAGGTTACTTTATGCTCACAGAGCAGATTATGATTAACTTGCACCCTGTGCAATTCAACTGTTTTTAACGGGGTGGCATGGAATGTGAATCAGACAGAATTTAGACTTAAGGGGCACACAAAAATTTGCTGAATGTCTTTTTGCCAGAAAATCCTTTTTTGACCCATCAGAAACTATCTGTAAACTTTGGCCTGATTAGTTTCAACTAGGAAAGTTGGGTTTTTTCTTTTCAGGGCCAGCTTCAGAAAAAAACCTAACCATGTCTATTACCTTGCGTCCAGGAACTAGAGCATTTGCCTAGGATATGGAGAATCCAGCTTTGAAGTCTCACTCTGGAGCACGTACTTGAACTCTGCTTTATCCTCTCCCAGGTAAATACTCTAACTACCAGGCCACTGGGATGGGTAGCTGGTAAAGCCCCCACTGAATCTGTGTTCCATTTTTTGTAAATACACACATTCATTAGGCTAAAGAGAGTGAACATGATCCTAACCTGGTGATTCAACTAGATTTCAGTCTATAGTTCAATGCTTGTCCATAGAAATGCCACTACCTATATTGAAAATCTACCTTTAAGTAGACCACTAGATAAACTTTGCACAGATGACACTATGCAGTCATAAACTGGATTTTATTTTGTTTTGAATATACTAAGAAGCAATGATATACAGCTCTGCCCATGAAATGTTAGAAATAGGTGACGGAGATCGAATATGGTAGTGATTGATTTTCCTGAAGTTCTAGGCTCTCTGGAA
Organism: Pelusios castaneus; assembly: GCA_007922175.1. NCBI lineage: Eukaryota > Metazoa > Chordata > Testudines > Pelomedusidae > Pelusios > Pelusios castaneus. The sequence goes on from ML685796.1 coordinate 3,745,232, forward strand.
ATAAACACTAGGTAGGGTTGGCCAATTACAATTTAAGCAGTATACAGTGTACCATGCCATACCCCTGACAGAAGAATAAAGTAAAGTTTATAATTTGCATTTATTGACGGGATTAACTCGTATTCAGAAATAGACTTGGATGCCTGAAGGCAGTATGCTGATAAGGGTCTTCGTACTCCGCTTTTTGGAATCAAAACATTTTGTGCTGCTGCTTTAAGTAAAATTCAAAGCTGAGAATGAAGTACAATATGTGCAATTCCTTAAAAAGAAATTACTTTATTATTATTTAAATTGCCAGCAGTTTGATTCAGCACTGCAGACAGTTGACATTCAAGACACAATACATTCAGATTCCTAAAAAGTGGAAAAATCAGCAGTGAGATTTTTTAGGACTTGTTACCTACAAATCTCAGGTTTTTTAGAAAACATCTGACTTTGAAGAATAGTAAAATCTTTATTTTATTTATTCAAATGAATTGAAATTTCTACAAAAGCCCACTCTATACTCCTAAACTGATATTGCCTATCTCAGAGTAAGGCATGTCTACATCATGAGACAGAAGTATGATTTTTCAGCTTGTATACACTTACACTAGAGTTAGCACCAGGTAAAAATAGCCAGGTAGGTACAATGGCAGCAACAGAAGGTGCTTTTCTGATGCAGTAACAGAGTTGTATTATGCATTTGCAGCTCTAACATTTGCATACTAATTCAACACAATCAAACTAGGTTGTATCTTCCTTCCCTTGGCATTTTAATATATCTGGTGTTCAAGAACAGTAAGCAGACAGTAAGGGACTCTTCTTCACCTTACCGAATGAGGTAGGTGGCTGTTTAGCTCTTCAAAATCACAGACACATGTTTTGTTGGTGTCATAACCAGAATTTTAAAAAATATCTGATTTGCATAAAGTAGAAGCCTAAGCAAGGCCGCAGAAGTTACATATTGCAATGCCCCCTCCCCCTCCCACCAAAAAAAATTGTGTGAGAAAGTCCATAACTTTAAAACAAAGTAATGTTCTGTTGGGCAGGGCTGTCAGTCATCTTGCAAGAACCTTTCCTTGTTCATTAGAGTAGGTCGTCCTAACAATCCCATCTGACTCTATGTACTAAATCTGTCAGATCATTGCTCTCTTTGAACATGCTTAGCCATTGTGAAGACATTGTGGGACAAGGTCATCTTTCGTAGGTAAACACGTTAGGGAATGGGTAGCTAGGTTTTGTGAAGATAAGGAAGTAATGATAAAGAGCAGACACAGGGATTTTCTAAAGAGACTAAGAATTAGGCACTTATTACCCAACTGAGTTTCCCTGACTTCCTCAGGCCCCTTTGAAAATCACACCCAGAATTTCTATTTAATGGAATTCAAGGTCGTACAACTGCTTGTCTCTTTAATCAGCTTTTGTACCTGAGGGGCTCAGCTAAAGCACATAATGTTCAGTTACTGTAAAGTATTATTCATACGCATTCCAGAAGCACCAGTTACAATTGTATCTTGGCACCTATGTTTAGTTTTGAAGACTATGCACTGAATCAGTCATAAGCTGCAAAAGGTCAGTGCTTCTAATATATAGTATGCTGTATTACAAAGTGGCATGGACAGGAGCCAGATGAAATGCGTATCTCAGCTAAACTGCCTGCCATTATCCAGATATTTGGAACCAGTCCATTACTCAAGCTGTTGATTTATGATCTCTGCACATTTTAGCCTAGTATGCCTAATCTAAAACTTTACTCATACTAAACTAGAAAAGACACAGTATTTAAAAGTAATTTTAAGGGTCTGACTTGTATATACCAAAACAGGGAAATTCAGAGTTAAAGCCGAAGCATCTAGGTGTTGAATTCACTCTTCACTGTTTCTGTTGTTGGTACTGGCACACACAACACAACATTATGCGCTCTTCTGTTACTTTTGCAGTTCACAAACTAAGTTTGGGAAGGCTAAGGATATAGCCTGGGGTTTCAACCCAAAATGTGAATTTTGTTTAGAATCAAATTCTCAGCACATATATCTGTTTGGGTTGTACAAAACACCCACAATTATGTGTATAAAGCAGGTGTGTATACTGCATATGTTAAAAATAGGTAGTTAAATCCAAAGGTACTCATTTTTCAACCACAATTTAGAGTTTTGTCTGGATGTGCCAGTAAATGCTGCATGCACATTTTTAGAGGCCTGTCGAAAAAGTGATCTGACTTATTAAGTAAACCTCTCTGTTGTATTCCTCATCTGGATATAGTGAGTGAGAAATGGCAGTTTTTACCATGTCCCAGTAGCTAGGACACTTTCCTGCTGGGGAGACCCAACTGCAAATCTTTTCTCATCAGGTAAAGGGAAGAACCGAACTGAACTTGAATGTTTCTAGGGAATTGCTACTTCTCCAAGCATATTGTGAATCTTGTCCTTCGTCTTGTTGTAAATGCTTGAAATCAAAACAAAATTTGATTGGGTCTAAACATTTTGTTGAAACATTGCCAAGGTGGTTTAAGCTTTTCAGTCCAGTTGAAACTATCTGAATTCAACATGAATTCCAATGGACTGAAATAGTATTTTTCGGTGAATAAACTATTCGCCAAAAAATTTGTCCAGCTCTAAACGTCAACCTCTATTTTCAAGTACAGAGGTGCAGGCACCCTGAGGCCTTGAGCTGTAGTATTGGTTGTGCCTGCTCTAGAGTTGTTACATATTCAGAGAGAGAGGATTCCATTTTTCTGTCTCCCAGGGTGATTTGCTGCACAGACACCATTTACTCTGGGATCTGACCCAAAGCCTTGCACAAGATTTTGAAAGACCCTGTTTGTTTGCAGTGAAACCAGAGCAAGGCTCCAGGACCTGTGAAATAACAGTTGGATTGTCATTGTGTTCCACAGTCCTAAGCCTGGACTTATTTTTATTCCATCTGGCTTTAGAGTCTTCAAAATTTCAGGATTTAAAATGCTACTCTATTTTTAAACCACAAGCAGATTTAAAAAAAAACCTGAAGGAACCATAGATTATTTCTGACATATCCTATATATGTGACATTAACCAGTGTTTTTGTTTGTTTTTGTTTTGGTTTTTAAAGGAAAAAGCCCAGCCTGCCTCTAAACTGACAACTGAAACTCCTGGCTTCAGCCCAATGTCAAATTACAACAGTTTACAATAGTTAAAAAATCACCTTGGAAAAGAGGCTTTATAATGGACACAGCAAATTATCTTAACATGCCAGGCTATAGAGAGAAACATGTTTATTGTCTCAAAGATCATTTACCTTCCAAACAGTTCCTAAGGGATATTCATGTTAGTCTAGTTCAGCAAAACAAACAAGGAGTCCTGTTGCACTTTTAAAGACTAACAAATTTATTTATCACAGGAGCTTTCATGGGAGAAAATCTCACTTCATCAGACACTTTGAGGATGGGGAGCTTACACCTCCCTGCATTTATTTTCCTCCCATTCTGTAAGTCATAGGATCAGGTCAGGCTTTAACAGCAAATCAGAGTCGTTGTTAAGATTCAAACACTGGGGAACAGCATATAGAGGAAGGTGAGGTCAAATCACCTGTTGTAATGTAATGTTTAACCCTGAGGAAACAGAATCAAATTTACATATAAATTCCAGTTCTGCAATTTCTCTTTGAAATTTCTCTTTTTTTCCTCATTACAACAGGTGATTTGACCTCACCTTTCTCTATATGCTGTTTCCCAGTGTTTGAATCTTAATGACTCTGAATTGCTGTTACAGCCTGACCTGACCTTATGTCACACACTTCCCTGCATTTATTTTGCTCCTATTCTGTAAGCTCCCCATCTTCAAAGCGACTGACAAAGTGGGATTTTTCTCTCATGAAAGCTCATGCAATCAATGCATTTGTTAGTCTTCAAAAGTGCCACAGGCCTCCTTGTTTGTTCTTTCAAACAGTGTTCTTTCAAATGAATTGAAGTGTTCTACATATTAAAGACCAGGTGGTTGAAGTAATATCTTTCATTAGACCAACTTTTGTTTGGTGACGTAGACAAGCTTTTGAGCTAAATTGTTTTTCTTTTTCACACTGACAGTCACTATCTTTAGATACCATTTCAGTTTTTGGATGCTAATAGATTGTGTTTGCATGGCATTGCCTTAATCTATAAAGCTAAATGTTACACACACACACACACACACACACACACACACACACACACACACACACACACACTCTACACACTGATCATTAAACTCTAGCTGCAAAAAGCCTCATGGCAATTACCACAGACCATGGTTTCTTTCTTAGGAACCTCTTCTGTTTTCACTAGTCATGAATGTTTTTTATTTAGTTTGAAAGTGACAAGAAAAGTACACTGGCCATGAATATAAGAACTCTACCATACTCTGCTAACAATGGCTTACTAAATTCTGCTTATTGTAATTCAGACAGCGTACAGAATTAGAAGCGGCTGTAATATGCCCTTTAAATCATATTCTTTTCACTGGTTTGTTGACATTTTAAACAACTGTCATGGTCAAGTGATAAATGATAGATAAAGTGTTCTGCACTTAATATTGTCCCTGTGCTGTTGTGAAGTGTTGCTGTACTATTTAAACAACTTCCCCGTTATAGCTTGGAGATTTTAGTAATTGGTACACTGGTCCCTACAGATCCCTTAACTACATTGTGAGGGTAGGTAGCGCCTGGCTCTGTGGAAATGCCTAAAATGGGTCAGTTTGGGGGCAGCCTATGCACATTGGGTGGAATTTGCAAAAGAGCTTAAGTGATTTAGCAGCGCAAGTCCCATGGAAAAGTGAATGTGTTTTACACACCTAAAGTTTGATCTACATGTAAATTATGCTGGCATATCTCCATCAGGAATATGGGGGGAAAATCACATCCCAGACTGACACAACTATGGTGGCAAAGTCATAATGCAGTTGCTGTTATACCACAAAACATGCATTTTGCTGGTATAACTCATTTTGTTCATGGAATTTGTATAAACTATACTGATAAGAGCAGTCTCTTTGCTAGTATAAGCTGTGTCTATACTAGGATGGTTGGCTGACACAGTCAGAATGGTAGCTACACCACTAAACACATTAGTGTAGGCAAGGTTTCAACTGCATGAGTATTCTTGAAAATCCTGACCTTTCCTGGGGGCCGGGCAAAATCTTGACGGAAACTATTATCACCAGTCTCAGTTCATGCTGCCAGCGGTACTAGTTTTCTGAGAGGAGGGAGAGATTAATTTAAAGGAAGAGCTACTAGCGCTATGCACGTCCCTCAGAGCCTCAGGAGGAATTCTAAGTTAGAATACAAAGGATTTATTTTTAGATCCCCAGATGCAATTTCTGAAGGTACATTCTATACTCAGACAGCGATATCTAGAAAGTCACTACATCTCACTCAAGAAATAGCAAGTCTGTTTCAAAATTTAAGAAATTGTACAGCTGAACTCTTTTAGTACTTCTCTGACTTTCTGTTAGTCTTTAAAAGTGCCACAGGACTCTGTTGTCTTTTTTTTTAGGGGTTGTTCTTTTTTGTCTGGCCTCTACAAGAATCAGTGAAACAGATTTTTCTTTTCTGTCTTTCTCTTTACTTTTGTCTGTATTTAATATGTTTTCCTAAAGAGTAGGAATACTCTTAACTAGTATCATCTGAGACAGAATTGACCATTTTGATCAGCTTATCTATCTTCTCTCACAGGAAAGAAATTTAGTGCCACAAGAAACTTTTTAAAGTAAGCTTCTTCTCTGAAAGGCATGACTGAACATAAGAAAAGAAAAGAAAAGAAAAGAAAAGAAAAGAAAAGAAACCTTCCCTAGAAGGAATGGTCATTTAACTTCTTGAATTCCAAGCATTTTCTTCCTTTCTATTTTGTCTTTCAGATATTCAAAGACTTTTTATGGTGTGCTTACTACAGAAAATTGTGGCAAAGTCTCTGTATGCAAAACTTACAAACCAAACTTAACTGTTAATGTAGTAAAAGTAAATATAGTCAAAATCCATCCTCAGAGCAGACCCAACTCTGAAGTTTAGCTAACAGATGAAAACTTTCCCAGAAATCAAGGGGTACAGATCCACTAGTCTAATTATGGCTTTAACAAAAAATACCTTTTGTAAATCACTGCCCTACATATGCAAACAGACATAGCTGCAGAAGGAGTGAATAGCTATAGGGGAAAATATTGGGCCCGAATCAATTCCCTTTCAAGTCTGTCTTTCTGTCCTCTTCAATGAGAGATGGATTGGGTCTATTGTGAAGTAACATGTCAAGACTCCCCATAGGAGTGTAATGGAATCTACTCATCAAGAAGGGGGTCCCAAGGGCAAACATCCATTCATCAAAGGCAAGATGGGACAAGATATTTCAAACATAATTATTTATTAGATTCCATATCTTATTCTTAACAGCTCAGTAGTGTCATGGGTGGGGTTTGGGGGACCATGTGGGAGTACCCCCCAAAAAAAATTTATTAGGGGGCATTCTCCCCCCCCCAACTTCATGCAGTTGTAGCCCACCTGTCTGGGAGCAGGGACCTGTCAGGAGCCAGGAGAGACTAGGTACTGGTTGTGGGAGACTGCTGCCAGGGTTCCAGCTTTACTCCTTCCCTCCCCAGCTAAATTAATCCATCCTGACCTATGGTTAATGTGACTCAATACATTCCATGGGTCAGTGATTTTATATGAATAAAACTGATATTTTAAATAAGAGCTTTAGTCTTCTCTGTAGTTATAATTTTTCTGGTCATCAAGTAGTCCTCAGGTTCTCCAGAAAAGTGAAATCTCTCTGAAGGCTGAAATACTGGACAACTTTTATTTATATTTGCTGCAATAAATACTTTTTTTTAAATAGTTACTGTCCATATGTTTAAAAAAATAAAATAAAAGGACACTGGTCTTGCTTGCCAAAGAGCTCACTCTTTGCCTGAGAACTGATGGAGTGATTATTTTAAATGAGAATACTCCCCTTTTAAAATATATTGACCATGTTTGTAGACCCTGCTTCAACAATTGTTCTGTTGTCAATGGTAAACTTGTTACTTTATATTTCTATATGCAATATTCATCCATCTATAATATCTGTAAATCTGTCAGCTCCGTTCTCCTGCAGTATGACAACCCAATGTTTTTGACTTCTTCTGCACAGCTTCCTCTTTATTGGGGAAAGGAGGGAAATCAGTCAGTCTTTTAACCTAACTTAAAGTTCAGAATGACTTGGGTCTTTTAGATAACAAACTTGTGCCTTAGTACATGTGCTGTGCTTATTTTCTGCATGCCACTGCTGATCCTAAAGTTTCAATGATTATTTTCAGATAATTTTTATTTGATTAGCTTAAAATGCTCTTAATTAAATCCTGTCTGAAGGTGCATTGTATTTGTGACACCTTGCTTACGTTTGCAAAGGGGTGCACGAAAGACATCATCTTCAGTTATGTGCGGAAACAGGTATCAGGGATACAATTACACTGGGAAAATTTGGACCTATAATTCTATATTGATGCACCTCCATTGGTAATGCAATTGGGAAGCTGCAATGTAGAGGACTCAGGCATTCTTTGTTTGTCATGCATATTGCTGTAGTTGAGATTTAAACTAGGATCCTACCAAATGAATTAAAAGAGAACCACTGTAAGGACTGGACAGAAGTAATGCTTAGTCTAGAAGCAGGAAACTGAGCCAGAGTCAGAAGTCAAGCTAAGAGTTGAAGTCCAGACTTTGACTCTGGCAATTCGGGGGTCAAGCCAGAGTCTGAGTTGGGAGTCAAGCCAAGAGTGACATTCCGTAGGCAAGGTAGGACGTAGGAGCAGAGACCTGTACTGGGGAAAAAGGACAGGTAGATGGGCATTTGGGATAAGGAGGGAAGAACCCAGGGACAGATAGGGCTCAGGAGTCAGATAAGTAGGCAGGGTCCAAGTGGCAGCCAGCAAGGGATTCACCTAACTACTCAGACAGCTTTCTGTGCCTCTTTTTGGCTTAATTAGTGCATTGGGGCAAACATCAATCAGGAGCTTTTTAGGTAAAGCCTTTGGTGAGCTATAGTTCCTCTAGCCTTAGGCTCCAGGAAGCTGCCATGTAGCAGTTATGGTCTGACCACTGCCTGAAGACCCACAGGCCCAGGTGCAAGAGCTGTGATTTTTTTTTTTTTTTTTTTTCAAAAGTATCCTTTTGAGTCAATCAGGTAAGAGTCATCTTAAACTTGTTTCAATAGGAAGCTGCTGTTTGAATACTCAGAAAAAGCCTCTAATTCAGCAGGATACTTAGGCATATGCATAACTTTAAGTCTGTGAGGGTCCTATTGAAATAAATGTGGCTATTCATGTGCTTGAAGTTGCACAAATGTGACAAAATCAACTTTGATCAAGAGTATGTTACCTAGGGACAAAGTAGCCTTCTATTTCTCCCTACCCCAAACATTTGTTGACATTACTGCAGAAGTAAAGAGAGAAACATTAGGGAAGAGAAAGGAAGTGATGTGATACAGGAAGGAAGTTCTGAGTTACTTCAACTCACAGATGGATTATTTTGTGCCCCTCTTCCTCCTCATTAACTTTTCTGTAAGTTTCAATTAGCAAACAGCCAAAGGGTTTTTTAGCTCATGCCTTTCACAGACTTGTCATGTACCCTTTTGTTTTCAGAATAATTCAGACAAATTCAGTTATGCTCCTGTAAATCTTGAGAAACTGTTTACTTCAAATTTGCTTGCATGTAACTGCTGAGAGTATTTAGCTTTATAAATATGAAGAGAAATTGGTGACTATAAATCAAGGAAAACTAAGACTGTCTATATTGATGGTGGCAAAATTGCCATTGTCAATGCACTCTTCCGGGTGCGATTGAGCGATCTGCGTAGATGCGCTCAATCTTTCCAGAGTTCACCCGAGTAACGCCTGCCCCGGAAGTGCAAACCTAATAAGGTCGACAAGTCGACCTAACTTTTTGTAATGTGGATATAGCCAAAGAGTTTGTCTTGTTTAGCCTCTCTATAAATACATCAGACGGTTAAATACCAAGGCGGGAGAGGAATTATTTAAATTCAGCACCAATGTAGACACGAGAACAAATGGACATAAACTGGCTATCAAGAAGTTTAGACTTGAAAGGAGACGTAGGTTTCTGACCATCAAAGGAACAAAGGTTTGGAATGGTCTTCTGAGGAGAGCAGTGGGGACAAGAAATCTAGCTGGCTTGAAAACTGAGCGGGATAAATTTATGGAGGCGGTGGTATGATGGGACAGCCTAGTTTGGCAGTTAACTGATCTTTGGCTACTGGTGGTAGATATGCCAATGGCCTGGGACAGGATGTTAAATGGGAGGGATTCTGAGCAATGTTCCCTCTAAGGTTTGGCAACTTGTGTGCAAAATTTTTAAGACGTGTGCAAAACTTTTTCTGAAATTTTTTTTTTGTAAACTCACACGACAGAAATTATAGGCATTAATTGAAGTTAAAGTGATTGTAAATATAATTAATTAATTGGGTTTAATTAATTGAATTTGAATGACTTTTGAATTGAAATTTAGTTTTTAGAAAGGTTTTTATTTAAAATTATTTTTTTAAAGTTTTTTTAAAGAAAGAAAGAGAGAAAGAAAGAGAGAAAGAAAGAGAGAAGAGAAAGGAGAAGGAAGGAAAGAAGAGGAAGGAAGGCAGAGAAAGAAAGGAAGGAAGTGAAGAAAGAAGAAGAGGAAAGAAGGAGGAAGGAAGGAAGGAAGAGAAAGAAAGGAAGGAAGCAAAAAAAAGGAGAAGAGGAAAGAAGGAGGAAGGAAGGAAGAGAAAGGAAGGAAGGAACAGAAAGAAGGAGGAAGGAAGACAAAGAAGGAAAGAAAAAGGAAGGCAAAGAAGAGAGAAAGAAGGAAGAGAAAAAGAAGGAAGGAAGAGAAAGAAAGAAGAGAAAAAGAAGGAAGGAAGAGAAAAAGGAAGACAAAGAAAGAAGGAGAAGCCGAGGCCTCTGGCTGGAGGGACCCGACTGGGGCCCTTGGAGGCTGCCAGTGGGGCTGAGCAGACCCCAGCCCTGGAGGCCGATCTTGGCCCTGGGTCGGGAAGTCGAGGCGGCCAGCGGGTAGGAGCCCGGGAGCCCGCCCCAGCTGCGGCCACCCCGCTGCCCTGGCCGTGTGGGGCATGCAGGACTGCACACCTGCCCCGTCCCTGAGCCTGCCTGCTCTGCCCTGGGGGCGGGGAGGGCCAGCCCAGAGGCTGGGTGCTGGCCAGGTCTGCTGTGGCAAAGCGGGGGCGGCGGGGGCTGCCGGGCTGCACACGGGTTCCTCAGTGCTGCGCGGGGGATGCGACGGCCGCTGCGTGGCCGCGCACCTGTGCAGCTTAGAGGGAACATAGGTTCTGAGGTGGTGCAGAGAATTATTTTTTGAGTATCTGGCCAGTGAGTCTTGCCCACATGCCCAGGGATTAGCTGCTATATTTGGAGTCAGGAGAGGATTTTCCCCCAGGGCAGATTGGCAGGGATCCTGGGGGGTTTTCATTTTCACCTGTAGCGTGGGGCATAGGTCACTTGCTGGTGATTTCTCTGTACCTTGAAGACTTTAAACCATAATTTGGGGCTTCAGTGACTCAGGCACAAATTAGGTGTCTATTGCAGGAGTTGGCAGGAAGCTCCGTGGCCTACATTATGCAGGAGATCAAACTAGATGATCATATTGGTCTCTTCTGACCTTAAAAATCTATGAAACAGTGACTTTTTTGCCCTAAAATAAAAAAAGACCAAACCCCAGGAACAGATCCTTTTAATATAAATAGGATACAGCTATTTCGAATCAAAAGCTTTCAAAACCTCTCTAAACTACATAAGTGCTGTACTCCACTGTTGAGTTCTACAACTACTTTGATTTGCTGTTACAGTAAAAAGATTATAGGTTCTTTTCCAATTACAACAGGTAATCTTGCTTACCGTGTCCTCCACCCACCTCCCTGCTACTTGCTGTACTCCACTGTTTGCATCCCAACAATTGATTTGCTGTTACAGTCTGACCTAATCTTATGATTTACAATTCCCTGCATTTATTTTGCCCCCATTCTATAAATTCCCCATCTTCAAAGTGGGATTTTTCTCCCACAAAAGCTCCTGCAATGAATAAATTTGTTATCTTTAAAAGTGCCAGAGGACTTCTTGTTTGTTTTGTTAAAGTAAGTAAATACTGCCTGGGCATACATGGTCAGCAAGAAAAGATCCAAGAATGAAGCAGAATGCATCTGAAAAAAAGGCTAGCAAAAATTTTAAAATAGCACTTGGCATTTTCCAGTTTAATGAACTGACTGTTCATATACACCGGGAATTCATAAATATGGAAAAGCAATTTAGATTTCCCTTGCTATATAGCAAAGAAGTTAAGGAAGAGAAGTGCAAAATGGAAAGTGTAGTTTTAAGAATAGTACCTGCTCAAGTGGATCTTTGTTCCCAGCTTCTTTCCCATACACTTTACCAAAACAAAAAGAAACTAAACACAGTTCTCTAAACAATGGTCTGGCTTCAGGCAACGAACTTAATGGTGGTTTGAGAGCACTAGTATGTGACCGATTAGAAGAAGAAAAGATTAAGAATTTAATCCTGCTCTGGTGTAAATAAAAAATAGCTCCATTGATGTCCATGGAGTTACACAGAGGTAACAGTAGGAGCAAAAAATCATGCCCTAAGAAACCAACCTATGATGGTCTACAGGGCAGTACTTTACTTCATGAAGCAAATTGTACCTCCCAAGTGATCCTCATGATGGAGGGCACCTCTATACATTTACTTTCCAACAATACTGGCTTATTCTTTCCTCATTTTTACTACTGAATATTATTCACTTCAGAAATACAGAAGCAGGGAGTTATAAAAATATTATGCCTCTTAAAGGGTGCGTCTACACTAGTAAATTAAGTTGACTTAAGCAGGCTTAAGTCGACTTAATTTACTCTGCATCCACATTGACGTTTCCTTAAATTGACTTAAGCTGCTGCTTAAGTTGACTTAAGGAAATATAAAGCCGACTTTATAAAACCTACTATAAAGTCGACTTTCATGCTTAAGTCGCCTTCTTAAGCCAACTTAAGCAGTGTGGACGCCCTAAGATGACTTAGTCGACTTAGGGCAAGGGGGGAAGGGAGCCACTGCTCCCTCCTAGCCGGGACTGAGCGGTCCCAGCAAGAAGGGACCGCGGGGGTTCCTTCTCTCCAGGACCCCCGCAGGTCCTGGCAAGAAGGGAGCCACTGCTTCCTTCTTGCTGGGACCTGCGGGGGTCTGGCTAGAAGGGAGTGCGGGCTCCATTCTGTCGGGACCCCAGAGGTCCGGGCCAGAATGGAGCCCTGCGGTTCCCTTCTGGCTGGGACCGTGCTCCAGCTCCTGGGAAGCCTCCGGAGGCTCTCTTTCATGAGAGAGCTTGGTCAGAAGTATCAGTATCCCAGTGATAAGAGTTTCAGGTTGCACCTTTCTGGAAACTATTGCCAAAAAGGTGTGAGGAAAAACTTGTTATGCTTGTGGGAATTCTCACGAAGGCATTACTCACTTCCACAGAAGATTAAATTTCATCGGCAACCTCCTTCCCAAACCAAAAAGAAATGTAATTTATTTACTTTATCAACATTGCATTTTTGGTTGCTATGATATCTGATTACCTCTGTGGTATATGTCAAGGATGAGCCAGGGTTGAAGAAAACTGTTTCCACCCACATACAGCACACCCTATACCACCTCTGTAAGTTTTGCTTAGTCTTACTGGTGCCCCTACAATTACACAATGAGATGCGTAACATCCCACACTGATTCAGTCATTGTCATAACTGTCATAAAATTCTGTTTGGGAAATTTGATCTTCCACAGTGTGGTTGTTGATTACCACCCTGTGCATCTTAACTAGTGGTGGCTTTACCTTGAACTTCTGGGCAAAAATTAAAGGCAGCTTTTTGGCAAAATAACTTGTACTTCTGTCAAGACAAAAATTTGTTGGTGAATTATGATTCTTGTCCACACTAAGCAGTTTGAAATCCTCAGCCCTGGTAGGCAGGGTAAGCTGAAGTGTGAAAGGGAAGTAAACTTCCCTACAAAGCACAACACTCAGCCCAAACAGAAAACACCACTTTTAGACCTTTATATACCTTGAATCACCAACTGTCCTATTCTTATCAAGACCATCCTGATATTAGGGGCTTTGTTTTAAATAGGCTCCTATTAACACCCCCCTCCCCCATCCTAATTTTTCACACTTGATAGCTGTATGCACCCTCCACCTTATCCAGCAACATCCCTGAAACTGAGTGAACTAAGTTGATTCACGTTCTGTCCAAGGCAACAGTGAGGACATGTGTAGTGCAGATTCAATCAATTTTATGTAGTTAAAGAGCTCTAGGTATGCACAGAAAGGTGGCTGAACGAACCTTATTATTTCATATCTCTAACCTTGTCGCTCTCTATGCGAGGAGAATAATAAAACACTGGTACAGATTCTCAGCACATGTAAATCAACATAGATCTGAACTCTGCTGATTTACACCAGATATACCCAGAGAAGGATTCACAGGCATAGAAGTACCAAAAGAAATGGCAAGCAGTCCCATATCCCTAGGGATATGACCTACTCTTTTAAATCAAAGTAGACTTAAGGCTTAAGTCGACCTAATGGGAGGTTGTTATTAAGTCGACTTAAGCTTTCATTAAGTCAATTTGAGGAATTTCTTAAGTCGACTTAATGAAAGTCAGGTGTAGACATGAAGTAATTTAGGTCGACTTAAGAGTCCTTAAGTCGACCTAAATTGCTAGTGTAGACATACTCCAGTGACTCTGGACTTTAAGGCCTTAAGTTACCTCTGGCGATAAATAAATGTTCTGATTACGAATGGCAGTATCCACTCTATAGACAAGGCAGAAACTACCTACCCATTATAAGCTTAATTTTTAATATCCTGCCCCCCAACAATATACCTGAAATTGTACATGCCACATATTATCCTAGAATAAGATATTTTTAGTAAGTCTAGGGGGAAAAATCATGAGTTTTAAAATGATACTATAGGAACCATAGAAGTGGCAAGTGAAAGCAGTCTCTTCTATATTAACAATTTAGGACAAAATTTCAAACTTGAGCACCTACATGTGGGCTTCTAAATTGATACTTAAGCTTTAAAATAAGAGATGGCCTGATTTTTCAGAGGTAGTGAGCACATCAATAGGTGTTGAAGGCTTCTGAAATGAGGTCCTCAATGTCTATTTTGTTGTGTACATACTGTTATGGAAATATTATCATGATCATATTAAACATTTTTGGAACCATTCTTCTAACTTTGGATTTTTCCCCCCTCTTTCAAATAAGAATCTGCTTCCCAGATGTAAGGGACATGACTGGAGTACTGCTACATACCAGTGATTCCCAAGTGGGGAATGACCCCTTGGGGATTCACTGCTTCAGGTGGTGAGCCAAATATTATAGCAGAATTTGAAATGGTTGAATACTCTAGTGATAACTATTAAATTGGTATCTATGCAAGAGATGACAATGATGGTAATCCTATCTCATGCTGCTTCCCTGCGGGGATTAGGAAAGAACTTTACATATGCACAGTATTTCACAACTGTCTAATTATTTGCTAGGGCCTGGTTCTGATTTCTCACTTACACCATAGAATAGTAACACTGTCCAGCTGGAGAGACTGAAAGCAGAATAAGCCCAGTGCACTTCTAATTGTTTTACTCTTGGCCAAAGAGTGCGGACCTGGATATATGACACTATCACAAAAGTAAAATTATATCCTGAAAATGAGGAACATGGGCAAAGTTACTGCTGTTTAACTCATTCACACTGCTGCCTTCAGCAATGTTAGTTTCTCATGAAGGAGATAATGGGGGGGAGGGGAGTGATTTTTGTTTTGTATAAAATGAATGCAATTATTAACGAACCCCCCCCCAAAAAAAAAAATTGGTAGGAAAGCTAAGACTTCAGCTAAACTGGTCATCAGGAGGATGACATTTTTGTATTCTTTTTACATGCAATCCAAAGTTACCCAGAAAATTCTGTGTTTGTACCTATACTTAGCCTTTCTAAGCTTCACTTTATATTTTTCATTCCTTAGAAAAGCAGTACGCCCTAAATCACATTCTTTCCTAGAATATCTCCTTTATAACTCTAGGGATATGTTCTCCGTTTAATGAAGATGTGCATTTTAAAAAATTATTAATTATTACGCCACCAGTATACTGTGGTAGCATGTAGAGGGCAACACCGTTGGGGGCCTATTGTACTTAGCACTGCTCAAATATTCAGAAAATGATACTCTCTACCCCACAGAGTTTAATCAAAAGACAAGTCTTGCCATACAAAGAGAAAAAGGATCATCCAGTGATCAAAACATTAGCCTGGGACGAGGGCTGCTTTACCATAATTAGTTTGTGACCTTGGGCAAGTCCCGGGGGACTCGTCTACATAGTGCAGCAATGTGCACTATATTGGGGGGAGGGATTTCTAAAGTGCACTAACATTTCTCATTAATTGGGCCATGGAGACCCTGCTGGTGAGCACTAAAGGTTCTCTCCTTTCAAACAGTGCACCTGCAGGGTGTCCATGGCCCAATTCATGTGCAACATATTAGGATACTTTAGAAATCACAACAGTTCAACATTGCCACACTGTGTAGATAAGCCCTTAGATTCTCTGTTGTGGCTCCCCATTGGTAAAATGGGGACAGCTCTCCCCTACTTCCTATGGGTTTTGTGACGATAGAGACATTTAAAGATTGTGAGGCATTTGGATACCATCATGGCAGACCACATGCATACCTAAAATAGATCCCAGGAGATGATGCAAGTGGAGGTGGGGTTTCAGAGTAGGGGCAGGGGAGAAAGGCTAGCGAGGGAAAGCCCAAAGTATTACAATGCCCATTACATTGTATAGGCTCTTCCATGGGTTTTGTTGCAAAGCCTGTGACATACACTGGAGTTATGAGCATTTAACAAGGAAGCTCTTCTATTTTACTATCTAGGTCAGCCGTTCTCAGCCACTGTGTCGCCACACAGTGGTGTGCCGCAACAAGCCAGGTACATAGCTGGATTTGGCCTGGGAGGGGTGGGCCGGTGTGTCCTGTAGGGTTGCAACATGCCGCCAAGTGTGTCATGACCCGCAGAAGGTTGAAAACCACTGGTCTAGGTCATTTAAGCTGCTCAGCAAGATGAGGAGAATGGCATAAATGGGAAACTACGGTATAGAGCATCTGACATAGTTAGAAGCATTTTGGCATGACTCTTACTTGGATGATGAGTTTAAAACTGTCCTAAACTTTTCAAAAGGCAAAAAATATAAACAAGGATCTGAAATTTTCCACCCACATTTTGCCAGTATTTCTCAGAATGCTTCATTAGTAGCCTACAGATTGTATTCAATGCTTTTAACCTTTAAAGGAAGAAGAGCTTTGAATTGTTAATTCACAGGCATTTCTTTTTTTACCAAGTTTTGCATATTTTTCTGACACATTACTATTTTACAATATATTAACATGTATGTCCCTCCCCCATTGCCTTTCTACAATTTAAATAATTACTTGAATAAAGAATGTGAATTATGGCTTTCAGGCTTCTCAGTTCAATCATGTTAATTTATCTTCTAGCAGAGAATTTCAAACAAAATTACTGTCTCTTTCTGGGCTGTGATATTAATGAAAGATATTAGTTGCTTCTTGGAGGCACATTTCTTTATCCAGTTCATAAACTTAGAGAAACTTGAAAGAGGAAAAAAAATCAGATTTGTTCTCTCCCTCTCTCTCTCTCTCTCTAAGATACAAACTGCCTGTATATCTTCCAGTTCCTTCTGTACCTTAACTTCTCCATACATATTCTCTCATTCACACAAAACAATTTTAGCTACCATCCTTGTACTGAAAATTCAGTGAGTTGGAAGTGAGGGTTTTGTTTTGAAGATTTCATACAGGGTGTGTACATCAAAACTCAAAGCAAAAGCACTGAATACATTTCAGTTGTTTTAAAGTGCTAAAACTAATCATGATTTAGTAATAAAGTCCTCCAGAATTCTATTATTTCCTTAGGGGTGGAAGTTTCTGGACAAGTTTTTAAAATTCAAAATGAAATACAAAATCCTCAATTTGAGGATTGCAGATTGCATTTTTAATTTTTCACATTCCTAAAACTTTAAATGCTTTTTGTAAGGTATAAAAAAGTCATCTGTGTATATAATTGGGACTCTTCAGTTAAAATGGTACTTTGATGCTGGTCAGTAATCAAAGGTTTTGATTTGAGGTTTTAAAGAACCATTTTGAGGAACCTGAAGATAATCATGTTTTAAAGGAGTTAACAGGAATCTGTATTCAATTCTATTAGTATAATAAGGGAGAAAAGGCACAAAAAGGTGACTATGCTTCAGTGGATGGCAGCAACCACTCAGAACCTTATTGAACTCATTCATAGTCATTTGCAGGATTGTGGCCTAATTTAGCCATAATTAGCTCACTGGCAATATTCTAAAATGCGTGGAATACTCTTCCCTTCTTGAGAAATTATTCTGGAGAGAAAATAGAATACGCTTCTAATAAAACACCTCTGTTCTATTCTAAAATGATTCCTTCTGTTGAGGGGGGGAAAAAAAAGCTATTTAAAATCAATAGTGAGATAATTAGCAGTGCAGGAGAAAGGCTTGACATTTTTGACCCTTTCATTTTGTGGAACTGAAAAAGTAGGACAGAATGCCTAGAGAGGCTGATGCAACAACATAAAGGGATTTATCGCAGAATGGTATTCTCACTGTGAACTACAGTGACAGAAGAAAACCAATCAACCTTTTAAGATGGTCTTGTACAAAGCAAATAGCAAAGACAAATATTTTATGTTTCAAGAGATTGTTGATTTCCAGTCATGCTTATCACTAGTAGCAAAGGTGAAGTGTCCCCATACCACAGGTTGGTTATTAGTTGGTCACTATTGCAAAAAATATTACTTAAAAAAAACTAAACAGAAAAACTAGAAACACAAAGGGGTAAGTAGAAGAGAAATAAATATATTGTTGTTCCATCATTATTTAAAAGAGTGCCATTGCCCAGCACTCCAATTTCTTTGTGGTTAACCTTCACCAGTTTTTTTTCTAAGTGACCATGAATGGCAATGAGCAAATGAGTAGAAAAATGAACAGTTTGTTTGTTTGTTTTTCAGCCACATTTGTTGAATTACAATCTCATGCAAGTCTTCTTAAAAAAGTCTTGCAAATAGTTGAAGAGTGTGGTCTATTTAGATTTTAAAAAGCAATCTGAGTCAAGCATCCACATCCACCCTCCCACACCCAATCCCAAGTCTTCTATTTGTTTTGTTTTGAAGACCAAGGCCCTGATTCAGGAAAGCAACCCTATTCAGGAAAGGCACTTGAGGTCAATGGGATTTAAGCAAATGCTTAAAATTAAATACTCGCTTATGCCCCCATCTGAATGCAGAGAGAGTTAATCATATGCTTAATGGCTTTGTGGAATCAGGGCCCAGAACATAATATGTTTAGTTGTAGTAATATTCAATAGCTGTCTATGTACTATATAAAATCCCAGAGAGGAGCTGGTCCATGACAGGACTCCTAATGGTTGTCCTTCAGAGTTTCTTTCTTTCTTTCTTTCTTTCTTTCTTTCTTTCTTTCTTTCTTTCTTTCTTATTATAACTTATTTAGGAAAGTTTAACTGCTGTACAAAGACTCTGTGGGTGAAATCATTGACAGTTGGTTTCTGAGTGGAATCAGAGCTGTGTAGCAGAGGCACCAGCAGAAACTGCTGGTCGGCACTACTGAGTTTGGGGGCCATAAAACAGCAGAGGCACTGGCAAGAAAGAGATGGTGGACACTGCTGGAGAAACCTGTTAAGGTTTGTGTTTGTGAGTGTCAGACGACAACAACAGTCAGCTAGCACAGGTACCAGAACCTTTGGAGCTGAAAGTCGGAGCAAGAAAGTTAATAAAAATGAATTAGTGTATTGTAAGAATTTTTATGGGATATATAAAAACCCTTGGATAGATGATGTACTTAAGGTGGGGAAAGCATATGAGAAACTTTGTGAAAGGTGAGAAAGCTTGGTAACGCCAAGTTTCTTCCAAATAGGAGACTAAAGAAAGGGGCAATAGTACATGGTTAAAAAAAAAAAAGCACTGACTAACCCGCAATTTAAAAAAGGGGTGGAGCAACAGAAATATGAGAATGAGAAACTGTCTGCTCAAAAGAATGCTTTCTCATCCCAGCTACTAAATCAATAGTTGCAAATTTACCATCAGGAACAGTGACTAGAACTGTTAAATTGTGAAGTCAAAAGGAAGAATAAAGGAACTTCTGTTTTAACAAAAAGATTAGAGGAATTTCAGGCAGCCACTAAAGAGATAGTCAAGGAACTGACAGTCGAATCTCAAAGATATGAACACCTCAGGAATGGAGGTTATTCATTACTCTGAAATATTTGTAACTCATTAAAAAATCATTAATCGTGTCTTCTTTTTTACATTTAATGTGCTCCTAAAAGAATTTGATAATGTGGTTTATGTATATAAATGTATCAGAAATTAATGGTGGCTAAAAAGGGGAGCATTAAGTAAGTCAAGTAAACTAGTTATATTTCTGAATGGGAAATGGCTGTAGAAGTACTGATACGGTTTTGCCTGCTCTATAAAGATAAATGGTCATGATTTATGTGTACAAACATGAACAAAACTGTTACACAATATGGGAGGAAAAGGTTAGTGTGGAACCATAATCACCTTCACCTTGAAGAAAGGTGAGCAGGTAGTAACTATAGTAAATTTAGATGGAGAGTCATGCTTCTTTATACACAAGTATGAGAACAAATGTGCATGTATTCTCAGTAGTAACTCCCTGATCAATTGCATTAATGTAGTGAAATTAGACAGTTCCTCCAGATGTTCTATATTAACTCAATGGATTAAAGAAAGAGTAATAACTATTGATATTATAATGGGATTACAATATCAGATTGGATCCACAGAGGTTAATTTGAATACCCCTACTAAAAGATACTGTTTTAATTTATTATGTTATAACTTCACCAAAAACTATTCTACTACTACCAAGTTATGAACAAGTTTTGTAATAAAGGAAATTTGACTTTTCATGTATAATGTAAAGGAGGTATTAATGTTGATGTTGGCATCAATGACATATGGTGGTCACCAGCCTGTATGGAGTAAGGTAGGTAAAGATAGTTACTATAATAAGTGAACAGGTAGTGGTTAACAAGGATGTGAAAAAGTTATTAATGATCAACCCGAGTTACTACAATAATTCCCTTACCTTAGATGGACCAGTGACCACTTGTATGTCAGTGTCATTAATACCAACACTGAGAAAAATTCACACACTTTACTTGATGAGGATGTTTTCTAGATTCACCTGCAGTACTTGATTATAATTTGGTAGTATATAACCTGCTGAATGCTCTGCAGTCACTGTATGTGAATCAGACAAAGCACTTTTGTAGTCATTTCTCAATCTATGGCCAAGAAAAAGGCTGATTTTGAGAATCCAAGCACATCTCCATTTACAAGTCAGGAAGAAGTAAAAGTCAAGGGCTTTATTTATTTATAGACTTGAAGAATTTTCCTTAAAACAATGCATGTTTTGGCAAACCTCTTAGATTCACCGTTCAGAGAGAGTAATATTAACGATAGTAGCATTTGATTGGATTACTAAACAAAATCAGCACATTTAGGATTAGATGCTGGAAAAGTACTTTCAACTGTTGAAGAGTCTCTTTAGGTATTTGGGTCAGGTGCATAATCTGGGAATCTGCCAAGCATATTGCTCTTTCACCATGGGGGTAAGGTGTTTTACAACACAGCTTCTTACTCTTGCTCCTCATCTGCCTCAGACTCATCTGTCTTCTGCAGTATATTGTTATACTTGTAAAAGAAAAGACTAGCAGGATCTTTATCAGGGGGATGACAATATACCACGTTTATTGTGAATAAAGAAACTTCAAAAAGAAACTATCACTTCTGTGCTTGTGCGTACCCACGTGCATGAAAAGTTCTGCAGGCAGAGTATAATTACCACCTATGCATTGCTCATGTCAATCTACTGGCCAGGCAGACTGAGCACAGAAGGAGCCGGACCTCTGTCGGTCGCAAACCAACGCTCCTGGGTGTTTGCAAAACAAACACAAAGTCACCCCATCTTTATAATGATCAGTTCCCAACTTCCCATGTACATTTACGGGTCTTCCTGTGTCAAGTTGCCTTTGCATCCTGGTGTGGCTGTTAATCATCCATTTTGTTGCAACCATGACTGTTCCCATTATCTTTCATGCTTTACCTTGCTCCTGTTTCACACTCCACCTTGTTCCTTTCCTTTCCTCCTGTACTTTGAGGTTACCTCTATCTTGGCCAGCTTGGTTATTAAAATTGTTAGTAGGGTATATCTTCATTCCCTTTTTAGTGCTATGGAAATGTAAGGCTAATGCCTTTTCACTCCTCTCACACACATACTTCATTCATTCCTCAGGAACAAGGTAATTAATAGAAACTTAAATTCAAAGAACATTAAACTGGGGTACACCAGAAATTGGGGTCTGCTCATGTCAAGCAGCTAAACATTGAAATACATTTCAATGTATAGGTGACCAAAATTTTACGAACAATGGCTCTTTCAATGTCTATTGGATTGTGAAAGAAAATGGCCAATATCTGGATGTATACTCACAAAATAAAGAAACAGGCTCACATGTGAAAGAATTGAGGAGATTGTTTCAATTTGCGGAAATCTTCAGTTTAATGAAATATGTGATGATCACTGTGAAAATTCAGAATAAAAAAACTTGTGGCTCTTTTGGACATACTTCATGATTATGTGTATGGGAGAGCTAGTATTGCCTTCAATTACGACACCTACTCTATGTATGGTGATATGACACTTAAAGAATTTGGATGTCTATTTAATTTACTGTTGGACATTAATATTGTGCTGTGTTAACTATATTATAATGGATATCTATAGGAATATTCATTTTCTGAACTTGTTTTTTAGAAATACATCTCTCTTCTATATGTGCAACATGACATCAGCTCTCTATTTAAATTCTATTTCTGCGCTTTAGAGATATAACCTTCTGGTTTGCAAGGCAACAATATCGATGCTTTCTATTTTCAGCATTTTATTTTTTCCCCATCTTACAGAGATGTCAAGAGGCAAAAATATACACTTAAATAGCTTAGTTTGTAGCTCCACCTCTAATACTAGAATATTTGTCCTTATTCAAAGTAAAGAATGTATATATTTTTATTTCATAAATGTAACTAGCAATACTTTCTATGTGCTTACTAAATTATACATAATACATTTCTCATTCTTAAAGAAGCAAGTAAAGTTTAGTTTTGATAAGCAAGCAATTATTGCAGGTATTTCAATTTTTCCTAACATTTTGGTGTGTGTTTGGGTGGTATTTTTTGTTGTTGTTTGTTTTTGGCTTGTTTTGTTTTTAATGCTTTCAACTTTTCCGGAAATTTTACATCCCTAGGCAGGATGCAGAGTTCTTCTAGACCAAACCAAGAAAAATAGAGAGATCTATAAACACCAGAACAACATGAAAAAGTAACTGAATCTCAAAAATAGTCTATTTTATGTAGTGCATAAAGATGTTCAAAAACGTAAGTGAAAGGTGGATAAACGAATTTAAGTTTCCATTATATTTTTGACTGATTCCTTCACTAAAGAAAGCTTTCTTTAAAACCATAGAATCATAAGGAACTCAGTTAAGTACTACATGCAGCTGAAGCTTTGAAACAAGAAAAAAAAGAAATCAGTTGGGCAAAGAAAGATATGTCTTAGCTCCCTGGGTACTCTCCTTTTACTCTCCAGAGGCCAAAATGAGTGCTAGTGCTAGCCCATTGGGGGCCCTAAATAAGAATATTTTACCCCTCCCCAATGCACACAAATAATTAATAAGGGGCCCCTTCGAGCTGCTTGGCATCCTTAGCAATTGCTTGGGCAGATTGGGGAAGAGGTAGGAAAGGCCAGTGGATCTCTCTTAATTTCCCATGTGTCAAAAGTTGGTGCTGAGAGGTAAACTGATAACCAATATATGTTTTCCTTTCTTAGCATTTTAAATCCAGCCATTTACCTGGGAATGAAACTAGAACAAAACTATATTATAGCTCGCTTCATGTACAAAACACAATAATGGGCCAGAGTCTGCTCTTAGATCTGCACTGGTCAGAGGACCAATTATTAATGCCTGCTGTAAGTGCATTGAAGGCAATGGAGTTAACATGATGAATTATCAGCTATCCAAAGAGCTGTTATGTTCTTTTGAATACACACTTCCAGAGAAGGCTGGATAAATCTGGTGTTTTTCTATTATTAGGAAATGCCGCAAAACTTTCTGCTCTGACAGTGCTGATATTTCATAACAAAAATAGTACTCTCAACTTGACAGTCTCTTCTACATGCCACTTTCCTTCCCCTTTAAAAAAAAAATCAAACAAACATACAAAACCATAACCCAATCCCAAGCAGAAGTTTATATCACACGTATAGAAAAGAGCCAGAGATTCCATGCAGGGACTTTGCTATTGCTAATTGATTTCACATTGATGGTACTCGGATACTAGGGGGATGGGTTCACATAGGTCCACTGTAATTTGGTAAAATTGCGGGTTACCTGTACCTGAGATCATACTTGATTTGAGTTCAAGCCATGTATCTATGTGAAGCAGCATGAAAGAGTTTGCAGATAGAAAAAAATGTTCTATCATAGCCTTTGGTGGATATTTTGAGCAGATCTTCAGCTGCTATTAAATCAGCCTACTTCCACTGAATTCAGCCTACAGACAATTCAGCATGCTGGCAATTCTGTCACAAAAAACGTACAAGCCTGTTTTAAACCAAAACAGCTCAAGGCCTGACTTTGAAGATTATGACAATCAGAAATACATGCTCCCTATTTTCCTTCCTGCCTCGTGCATACATTTCATTTTGTCTTTTTTTGTTAAGCATTATGCCTTAACAAGGAGGTTCAGCTTGCAACAGAGCTGGATGTTTTGCTTCCTTTCAAAATTCTTCCTAATAGCCTTGTGAAGGGAAAACTGATTTTACCTGTTACCTTTATTTTATTTTATTTTATTTTATTTTATTTTATTTTATTGACAGCTGTTGTTACTTTGTGATCCTTAATGCCCATATAATAACGCTGAAATCTCTTTATTATGCATCTTATTTTAAAATAACATATTAAAATTCCTTAAATTGGGGTTCTTTTCTGCTCTCAACAATAAAATGTTACCTGCATATATTCTCTCCCTCTCCCACGGAGAGATTAATTCCTTTTATCTCCTCTTGTGCTCTGCATGATCTCCTTAGCTACGTTCCCTATAATGAAAATGACATCATGGGGTGGCAGTCTGCCTGCTTTCACAGTACTTTCAAATTAATTAATGTCCTTAGTAGTTTAGAATGTTTGGAAGGATTTTAGATTTCAGCTGGTAATTGTAATTTACATACATGATTTTTATGATTTTTTCTCAGGGCTTATGCTTTTAGCTTAGTGACCTTTTGAATGGATGATTCACACTGATTTAATTTTTCAAGCTGGGACATTTTCACTTAAGCAGATAGAAATACAACAAAACCACCGCCTTTGCAATGAGATCAGTCCATTACACACCTGTGTGCTCAAAACTTTCTGATGGATATAAATAGTTGCTCACTCTCTCCTTTTTTCTCCTCAGCATTCCCGTAATATCTTTCCAGCTACAAAAACATTATCAATAAAAAGCCTGAGCACCTGCTCACTCCTGCCTGTTTTCAAGAGCTTTTCAAATCAGATCTTTTAATACAGCCACTTGCTGTTGATAAAAAATATTTTATTTATTGTAGAAATATTGAAAAGCACACAACTGTTAAAAATATCAATGACAGATGAAATATTTTGTAAGGTCCTGATCATGCAATGAGCTCTGCAGAAATAGGGTGTAAAATTGAATCTACTGCTACTGAAATCTATACAAGTTTAGGGTGTAAACCCCACCTTCTTGGATATGGGCAATTCATGAATTAACTACACTGAACTAAGACCTCTTTAATTCTGAATAAGAGGGATTTAAAGTGCTTTAAATTAAGCCACTTTAAATTCAAATTTTTAGTTAATTTAGATTAACTTTCTTCAGTGTCCCCGTGTAGAGAAGACCTTAGCACGTGAAGAAGAGCTGATATTTTCTTCAGGATTTGCAAAGCACCACGTAAAAGTTTCACAAATGATTGACCAAGAGATAGTTGCATAACATAAAAACAATTAAAGAATATTCTGCATATCAATACAATGTATTCAGATTGCCCTTTTTCTGTAAGGGTGTTACCGTCCATTAGTATTTAGACAGGCTGGGTATTTCTGAAAATGCCAATGAATCTCAAAAGTTTCATGGATTTTTAGCACAATCATTTATCATCAGAAAATGTGCATTGGAAGCGTGTTGTTCACTAATCAACATATGATTTTAGCTACAATCCTATTTAAGAAGTTTCAGTCACCTAGTCAAGGAGCAGAGACACAGTGTTATTTCGGTGATTTGTCACATGCCATAAATAGAGGACAGGTGATATGCACAGTTCACAGGATGAAATTTGTCTTCATAAATTAATCAGCAAGTACTTATGAATATCAAATGTGTGTAGACACGAGAATTAGTCTGCACACCATCTGTAAACAGAAAAAGGGCTACATTTTCAACAGTTAGTGGGCCAGATTCTGTCATCTATATTCATGCTGAGTATAACCTTTATTCCATGAATAGTTCTGCTGAAATCAATTAGACCAGTAGTCTTCAACCTTTTTTGGATCAGCACCCAGTTTTTCAATATTTTCACATGTGCAGTAAGTTTACTGCCCACCTACATAAATTGTTACTTTTTATAAATTGCCACTGTCATTAAATTAATTGTTTGTAGCGCCCACCAAAAATCACAAAATGCCCACTAGTGGGTGGTATCATCCAGGATGAAGACCACTGAATTAGACTGTGCTTTGAATAAGGTACCATTCAGTGGCTGCGTCTACACTGGTAAATTAGGTCGACTTAAGCTTGCTACACTACAGTTTCCTTAAGTCGACTTAAGCAAGCTGCTTAAGTCGACTTAAGGAAAATAAAATCGACTTAATTAAAATTAAGTTGATTTTATAAACCACCTTCCTAGTAGACCTAAGGCTTAAGTCGACTCCAGGGAGTCGACTTAAGCCAGTGTAGACGTGGGGTAGCCCTAAGTCGACTTAGGGCTACCCCAGGGCTACACCAACGACCCCCCCCCCGGGGGGGGGGGGGGCACAGGGGGAGCCTGGCACAGCTACAATGGGGCAAGGGCACAGGTACAACCTAGGTACAATGGGGCAAGGGCTGAGCCCCCTGGCATTGGGCAAGGGACACCCCCCGCCCCTATGGACCTCCCCTAGGTCTTCCTAAGACCCTAGAAGTTGACCTAGGCGCCCAGTGTGGATGGTCTAGGTCGACTTTTTAAGTTCCCCTTTAAGTCGACTTTATTTTTAAGTGTGGACACACTAAGTTGACTTAAAGTCAACTTAGTTAAGTCGACTTAGGCTATGTACACACGATCACTTTATTGCGCGGTAAGGCTCCTTACCACTCAATAAAGCCAATAGCGTACACACGATCAATTTCTCTGTTGTGCAGCAACACCCTCTTGCCGCGCAACAGTTAAACCACTCAAAACGAGAGTGATAGCATTATCGTAGAACATCTGTTCCGCGGTAATGCTCGTGTGTATTCATTTTGCACAATAGACAGCCTCCAGAAATGTCCCAGAGTGCCAATCGAGGCCACTCTGGGACATTGGAGCTGTCAAATATGTCAATTTCACTGCTCTAGCTGAGCAGTGAAATTGACATATATGTCAATTTCACTGCTCTAGCAG
>ML685796.1:3777063-3806538 GCA_007922175.1 Pelusios castaneus
ACAGCCAGCCCCCTAGCTCAGCTCCGGGGCTTCGGGTGATGGCAGGGGCTCCCATCACCCGAAACCCTGGGCTGAGCTTGGGGGCTGCAGGGCTTCAGGTGGCGGCGGCGGCGCAGCTCCCACTGCCACCTGAAGACCTGCAGCCCCTAGCTCAGCCCCGGCACTTCAGCTGTGGTGGCCCGAACCCTAGCTCAGACCCGGGGCTTAGCTACGGGAGGGGGGGGGGGGCAGAACAGGCTGCCCTAGCCGGTGCAGCCGGCCAATCCCCCAGCCGCCAAACCTGGCCATTTAAATATGTCAATTTCACTGCTCAGCTAGAGCAGTGAAATTGACATATTTGATAGCTCCAATGTCCCAGAGTGGCCCGGTTTGGCACTCTGGGACATTTCCGGAGGCTGTCAATGGCGCAACAAGCGTCCACACAGGCTGTACCACGGAACAACTGTTCCATGGTAAGCCTTACCACCCTCGTTTGGGGTGGTTTACCTGTTGTGCGGCAAGAGGCTGTTGCCGCGCAATGAGAAGCTTTCATGTATGGACGCTTTGATTGTTATCGCGCGATACGGAGCCTTACCGCGCGATAACTCTGTAGTGTGTACAAGGCCTTAGTTAAAGTCGACTTAAAATTACAAGTGTAGACATAGCCAAAGATCATTGGAGCAGAACTGAGATCTAGTGCACCTTAGCTAGCACCCTGGAGCCCTCTGTGTACAATACAAGTGAAAAGCAACTTGTGGTAAAATGTTCAATTTTCATAATAAAATAATGGGAACTAAAAAACAAAATAAATCATATTGCTAGAGAAAGGGAGCAAATTATTGATAATCATGTTTATTAAAGTCATGCCTGAGGTCCAACCAAGAATGGGGCCCATTGTGATAAGCATTGTACACAAACACAAACACAGAGTAGTAGACAGTGCCTATCCAAAGAGATTACAGTTTAAACAAGCAAGACAGACACATGGTTGGACAAGACAGATGTTTTGAATTCTCTCACTTCAAATTCTTTCTCACACAGATGAAACAGGAAGATAGTGGCTTATCTGTCAATACTTAATTAAAAGCTGACACATTTATTTCACTCCAGACACAGCATGTATTTCTTAAAAGGGCATTCCAGAAGGAAGTAAAGGTTACAAATATATTTAATGGCGACAAGGCAGAAAGAGAAGTATATATTAGCAAAGTAATGACTACAACTGCACATTGTATGGCAGGAAGAACAGAAAGTGAATTTCCAAAAGGGTTGACTTTCAAGATTTCTAAGTATGATTTTGTTTAGTGGGTAATTAGTAAATGGGGTTGAAAGTACTGGTATTCAAGCATATACTTGCAGGAATAACATCTAGTCAAATAGGGAAAAGAAACTGATGCATTTGAGGATGATTTGCTTAATCAGTCTCTGAAGTTCAGTTAAATAAAGAAGTACAACAATAGAAATCATTAGTTATAATTCGAAATTCTCTGTTCTCAGAGCTTGACCTCAGCAACACAACCTAAAGATTTATATCCTGCAGTGTTGCATTTTCAAGAACATATATTCTCTATTTACCCATACACAGTAGGGTAAAGAGACCTCCAAACTTCCATAGCTAGTGAACCATCTGATGTTTCATCAGCTAATGAGGACCCTTTCTGCTCTCAGCTACATACTGGAGAACAGGGGTTTTCAACCTTTTTCTTTCTGAGGCCCTACCAACATGCTATAAAAATTCTATGGCCTCCATGTGACACAACAGTTGATTTTTTGGCATATCCAGTAGATGAAAAAGGCAGGGCCAATGTTAGGAGATAGCAAACAGGGCAATTGGCCAGGGCCTCATACCCCAGGGGACTCTAAAACTAAGTTGCTCAGGCTTCAGGTGGTGGGACCTGGGCTTTGGCTTTCTGCTCCATGCACCGGCGAGTCTAAGGCCAGCCCTGTTCTCTCCTCTCTGGTTTATTTTGCTGGACCCTCTGGGTGCATCTACACTTACAAGTTAGGTCAACTTAAGGAGGCTTAAGTCGACCTAAACTACTCCGCGTCCACACTGGGCTTTCCTTAAGTCAACTTAAGTACTTCCTTAAGTCGACTTAAGGAAAAGTTAGGTTGACTAAATAACACCTCGATTTAGGTTGACTTAAGGCTTAAGTCGACCTTATTAGGTCAACTTAAACCAGTGTGGACGGGGATTAGTGCCTAAGTCAACCTTACTAAGTTGACTTAAAGTGTTACGTCGACTTAATAAGGTAAAAAAGGGGCTATGTCTACACTAGAAAAGTTAAGTCGACTTTTGTTAAGTCGACTTAATACGGTCAACTTTAAGTTGACTTAAAGTCAACTTTTCTAGTGTAGACATAGCCTTTGAAACTTTCTCACAGCCCGCAGCAGTCTCCAGACCCCTGGCTGAGGACCGCTGCTATAGATGCAGTCTCACTGACACCCGTGCTGCACACTTATGAATAAGCACAACCTTTATTAAAACAAATACGTTGTGTAGACATGACATGAGAAGAACACAATTTCCCTGAGTATCATTGCTAACCAGCAGTAACATAAGACAGTGATGTGTCAGCAGCATGGCAAATGCATCTGACAGACTATTCCTGTTTGACATGCTACCTGGGAAATTAAGAAGAAATGGTTTTTTTTACTCTTGCCTTAAACATATACATCTTGCAAAAGCATTTTGTTGAAAGCATCTACTGAAGCTCACAAAGAGAGCCCAATTTTTCTTCCAAATATCTTCATCCTCATTTCCAGGGGAGGATAACCTAGCAAACACTGCACCTTTGTGTACACTTATGGCATAACAAATAATGTTTGCTTCAACAAAGGCTCAGGCTGACTCTTATATTACCCAGACAGTTTTGACTGTGTCCAGTACAGAGTGCTGTGGCTTGGTGTAGAGACTGCACTCTTCTCTGATCTGTGGAAGGCCTGGGTTTGGGTTTCTTGCTCCCACAGTTCTTGCTAACATGATAGTTAGGATAGAGACTCTGTAACTTCAAATACTTCAGTACAGTTAAATCATTAAGAGGGAAAAGTTGGTCTCATAAATAAGGCACTGGGCTAGGAGTAAGACGACCTCAGCTAATTTCCCAGCTCTGCCACAGATTTCTGGTGTGACCTTGGGCAGGTCATTTAATCTTTCTGTGCCTCAGTTCACTATCTGTAAAGCGAAGATAATCATTCTTCCTTTTTCTGTCTTGCCTAAATTGAATGAAAGATCTTCAATGCAGGCACAGTCTCTTACTAGGTGTTTGTACAGCACCTATTATGATGAGGTCCCAATCTCATTTGTGGCCTCTAAGGGTACATCCACAGAGCAATTACAAACCCATGGCTGGCCCAGCTCAGCTGACTCATGCTCACACAGGTGGGGCTGAGGGGCTGTAAAAGTGCTTTGTTAGACATTCATTGTCAGGCTGGACAATGAGTTTTGGGACCCCTGAGTGGATGGAGGGCCCCAGAGCACAGGTTCTATCCTGAGCCCAAATATAGATATAGTAGTTTTCAACCCTGCAGCCTGAGCTTTGCAAGCCTAAGTCATCTGACTCGGGCCACCTCTAACCACTGGCCTTTTATTCCAAGGTAAATGAACCCAGCGCCAGATTAACTGGCCTAGGGGCCCTGAGCTGCCCCATATTGCTGGAGCCTCCCTGGCCTGTGGCCCCACTGAAGGACCCCCCAGCCTCCAGGATAGTGGCCTGCAGGCTGGTGGGCCCACGCCAGCCAGTCTGTCCCCCAGGGTGGAGGTGGAGCCAGCTTGCACGTAGCACAATGTTGCATGGCTCCTAGTACAGCCCCCCAGGGCCCTGGGCCCTGGAAGGCTGCTCCAGAGCAGAGGCCGTGTGTCAGCCAGCCTCATTCCCCCAGGCAGAGAAAACAGGTGCTGGCCTGTCTCAATGCGCCCCGGGGGATGGACCCTCTGGCCCAAGGGTGGGGCAGAAGTGCAGAGTCCAGCCTTTCACCCCAGGATCCCACCCCACCCAGCACCAGCAGAGCAGAAGCAGTCTCAGTGCTCCAACACCACCAACACTGAGCAGGGCGAGGCGGGGAGGGAGATAGGGATTTAGGGGTTGGAGTCTGGGCCCCCCTTTTGTCCGGGGCCCGGAGCATCAGCCCCTATAGCCGCTGCTGTAATCCAGCCCTGGACATACCCTAAGTGCATCTACACTGCAGTAAGACACTACAGCTGGGTCATGTCAGCTGACGGGCTCATAGGGCTGGGGGATTATTTAGATGTTCAGGTGCTGAGCTTGAAAATCTATGCTGCCATTTTATAGCCCCGCAGCCTGAGCCCCACAAGCCTGAGTCGGCCAACATGGCTAGCTGTTGGTGCGTATTACGAGTGCTACCATAATAGACACTAATAAACAATAATTAAAGTAATGGCATTCCAACCTAAATGGTACATAAAACATAGGTTCTTGTTAGCTACCGTGCTCTGAATCCCTATTATCTGTTCTCATAGACATGACTGTTGCTATCAGCATCATCACAAAAGTATTTACTGATTGGCTGGAAAGAAAGAAATTCTAAGAAATCTGACTCGTTATTTATATCATCGGCTTTTGCCTGTCATCATTAATGATTTAATGAGTTAATGTTTGTACAGAATTTTGATGTTGAAGAATTGCATGGTTAATGTTAACCATTACACAGTATTTGTGAAGCACCAACTTATCTTTTTTGTGTGCAGTGAGATGAACCAGGGCATGTTATTTGATTTCTTTCTTGTTCTGAATCACTGTCCTTAATCTAAAGTAGGAGCAGAAGGTGTATTTTTAAAAGGACTTCCTCATCAATCCAGCCAAGAGATTGACCTAGAAATCTGCCTCTTGAAGTCAACTTCCATTACTTATACAGATTTTTTTCCCCCTCCCATTCTGTAAGTTTCCCATCATCAAAGCATCTGACAAAGTGGGATTTTCTCCCACAAAAGTGTATGCAATAGATAAATCTGTTTGTCTTTAAAAGTGCCACAGGACTCTGTTTTTTTATACAGATTGTGGAATTCATATCATTTGACTTGCTTTCTTTTGCATACTTCTCCTCTCTGCCTTGGGGAATCAGCATTCAACCACAGCTCTACCTTCTCCTTGGCTGTTTCAGTCTACTTTAACCAGTCTGCAGGCTACCTGTAAATCACTACCTCTCAGGAGTAAGGAGAAAGTACTGATGCCCAATGAATCTAGGGAGTCTTTCTATTCACATTGCTAATGCAGCTCATGAATTACCCCTGGTTGAGGGATGTGCTTAAAAACCCAGTGTAAAGGTTAATCTAATCTTTGCACTAGAAATCTATTTCTAAAAGTTACAGCCATCCAAACATGAAACAAAAATATACTAAGTAATTTCAGTGACTAATCCAAACAGCTCAGACACAGAATGCTCAGAAAGAAGTCTTCTCATCAACAATCTATAGTCTAAGAATTACTTGCCACAATTAATTAGGACTCAGTTCTCACACACACACCGAGTCATACTTAGTTTTACCCGTACTTCCACTGAGATTAAAGGGGCTAGTGGTAAAGTAAGATGCTGCTCATCATAGAGGTGGCAGAATTTGAGAATGAATAATTCAATATAATGAATAAAGTCAATATAATTCTGCTCTGTTCATGGACAATGCATGAATGAAAAAGAGGCGCAATCTGTTGAATAATGCGTTCATTATTATCTATGTAACCAGCACTAGTGCTATCTGATAGTCAGAGATAAACCAGTAGGAACCACAACACCTGAATAGCATTGCCTTACTGGGATAACTATGTAGGGTGGGATTTTCAAAAGTCCTCACCATTACCCTAACTCTGCTTCCATTAAAGTCAATTGGAGTTATTCCATTGATTTCAATCAGAGCTGAGCTAGGCTAATACTGAGCACTTTGAACATCCCACCTATACTGTGCCGGCTGGTTTATATGTGAATCACTGACCTTTTGCTAGATGGAATTAGAATTGCTTAAGCATGTGTCATAAGCCCTAATACTGCAGACATAAAAGAATTTTCTCCTTTTTTGAAAGAAGATGGACCTTGACTGGAGGCTGTTGCCCTTTATAAGGGGTCTTTTTCTGTTTGTTTGCTAGAATGAATCAGGGAATCATAGGAAAAAAGATTACAGGTATGTCTACACTGCAATAGAAAAACCAACAGCAGAGAGTCTCGGAGCCCAGGTCTACAGACTCAGGCTTGTGGGCCTCTTGCTATGGCATTAATATCAGCAGTGTAGATGCTGGCTCTATCTGGAGATCAGTCTCTGTAGACCACTCTCATCCCTAGGCTTCAGAGCTCGAGTTACAGCCGCGCCCAGACATCTACACAGCTGTTTTTAGCACTATACCATGCGTATGAGATTGTAGACAGGCTCTGAGACTTGCTGCCACTGGTTTTAAAACACAAGGTATTCGTAAATAGGATGAAATAGGCAAATAGGATGAAATTCAAAAAGGACAAATGTAAATGCAAATTACTCCACTTAGGAAAGAACAATCAGTTGCACACATACAAAATGCCTAGGAAGGAGTACTGCGGAAAGGGATCTGGGCGTCATCCACATGCTAAATATGAGTCAACAGTGTAACATGATTGCAAAAAAACCATTCTGGGATGTATTAACAGGAGTATTGTAAGTAATACATGAGAAGTAATTCTTCTCTACTCCACGCTGATTAGGCTTCAACTGGAGTGTTGTGTCCAGTTCTGGGTGCCTCGTTTCAGGCAAGATGTGGACAAATTGGAGAAAGTCCAGAGAAGAGCAACAAAAATGATTAAAGGTCTGGAACACTTCACATATGAGGGAAGATTGAAAGAACTGGGTTTTTTAGTCTGGAAAAGAGGAGACTGAGAGGGGACATGATAACAGTTTTCAAGTACCTAAAAGGTTGTCATGAGAAGGAGGGAGAAAAATTATTCTCCTTAACAGCTGAAGATAGGACAGGAAGCAATGGGCTTAAATTACAGCAAGGGAGATTTAGGTTGGACATTAGGAAAAAATTTCTAACTGTCAGGTTGATTAACCACTGGAATAAGTTTCCTCGGCAGGTTGTGGAATCTCCATCATTGGACATTTTTAAGAGCAGATTCGACAAACACCTGTCAGGTTTAAGATGGTACTTGGTCCTGCCATGAATGCAAGGGACTGGACTCGATGACCTTTCATGGCCCCTTCCAGTTCTATGTACCCTATGTTCAGATTCAATGAATCTGTTGCTGTCCAGTAGAATCCTGGAGGTTTGGGGGGAGCCAAATTAGTGAAATTTGTAAGGTGTCTTAGAGAAAGCTGCATTAGATCCTTAATAACTCCTCAACTGGTGAAAATCAGCAAAGTTCCACTGACTCAGTGCACCCCATAGGACAATACAGAATGGTTCTACTCCTTAATGCTGGTTATGCTTAACAGGCAGTTTTGAACTAGATTACTGGAGTTAGGGGAAGACAGACAAGCAAACAAAAAACAGCACTGTCTTAAAATAATGCAGTAAACAGATGTATGTATAAAGAAAAGAGTGACAAAAGAACTGAGGAGAAAGACAGCCAGTAATTTCATCTAACACATACAGTGCATAATCCATTTAGCAATTTTTCTGTAGTGCAAATGCAACCCTCACATCATTAGCAAAAAGACTTCTTAGAAACATTGAAATGTAAAATAAAAATTATTAGCATGTTATTATTATCTCATCTCAATCTGCTTTCCATTATTTTTATTTTAGAAAGCAAAGGATGTTTTGATACAAGCCAAAATATATTTCCCAGCTGCTCAGCTGTATTTTGTCATGAAATGGCTGTGAGAGCTCTCAACTCTATCAGCAGAAATAGAATCTCAGCAGCTGGATACATGTTTTGGTTATCCTTTGCAGCAATTTTAGCATCTAAACCCTGACAACTTTATAGTTCTGTAACACTCTCAAAAAATATCTTCATTGAGAGATGCATCTATACTATAGGTAATTCAAAGGCAGAAGATGCGATGGAACAGGCCATGCTTATTCCTACCCTTGAAGTATTCACAGGAGCTGGTCTTAGCAACGAGACCATTGGCTCCAAAACATAAATCTTACATCTACTTACAATCAAGCGGCTGCTGCCTCTAACCATCAGGCTGCAAGTACACTTTAAACCTCTCATTTTAAAGAGTAAGCTTCTGCCACACATACTGCAAAGACACACTCATTCAAGCATGGAAAGAATTTGAAAATAATGGTTTCAGGTCACAGTTCAGATCAATGTTGGCCTTTAAATTTACAAGCACTAGTTTTTAAGTATAAATCCATGTTTTGAATACCCCAACATGTGAGATTAGCACATATAAATATTCTCATTTATATTGGACAGTTGAAAGTCCAATCACCAATTTGGTACACAGATTTATGGATTTTAAGGTAAGAAGGGACCATTATGATCATCTATTCTGACTTCCATAACACAGTTTAAAGAAGGGCACTTAGCAATTCCTGTTTGAAATATAACATTTTTAAAAAAGACATTCAATCTTGATTTTAAAACTTCAGGTGATGAAGAATTCACAATGTCCCAAGGTAAGTTATTCCAATGGTTAATTACTTTCACTGTTAAAAAATTGCACCTTCTTTCTACACTGAATTTGTCTAGCTTGGCTTCCAATCATGGGGTTGCATTATGCCTTTTTCTGCTAGTTTAAAGAGCTATCTACTAACAAACATCTCGTCACCATGGATGTAGTTAGAGTCTTAGACTGTGGATGAAGCCATCTCTTAACAGGTTGAGCTTATTTAGTTTCTTACTATAAGGCAAGTTTTCCAGATCCCAAATCATCTGTTTAGCTCTTGTCTCAACTCTTTCTAATTTGGCAACAACATATTTTTGGAAGTATGGACATCAGATTACTGTCTTATGCAGAGGTAATACCCAGATTCATCAATAGTGGAAAGTGCAAGGTCATGCACTTAGGAACTAATTAATAACAAGAATTTTGCTGTAAACTGGGGTCATATCAATTAAAAGTGACAAAGGAGGAGAAGGACCTGGGCATACTGGTTGATCACAGGATGACCATGAGCTGCCAATGTGATATGGCCATGAAAAAAAAGCTAACTTGGTACTAGGATGCATCAGATAAGGTATTTCCAGTAGAAGTAGGGAGATATTAGTACTGTTATACAAGGCGATGGTCAGACCTCATCTGGAATATTGTGTGCAGTTCTGTCCCCCATGTTTGAGAAAGATATATTCATACTGGAACGGGTGCAGTGAGGGGCTGTAGGCATGATCCATGGTGTGGAAAGCTTGCCTTATGAGAGGGCAGCTTGGCTTGTTTAGCTTAACCAAAAGAAGGTTGAGGGGAGATATGACTGCTTTCTATAAATACATCAGAGGGCTAAATACCAGGGAGGGAGAGGAGTTATTTGAGTACAGCACCAATGTAGACACAAGAACAAATGGATAAACACTGTCCATCAGGAAATTTAGTCTTGAAATTAGACACAGGATTCTACCCATCAGAGGACTGAAGTTCTGGAATAGCCTTCCAAGGAGAGCTGTGTGGGCAAAAGCCTAGCTGGCTTCAAAACTGAGCTGGATAAATATATAGAGGTGTGGTATGATGGGACAGCCTAGTTTGGCAATTGACTGATCTTTGACTACTGGGGTGGATATGCCAGTTACCCAAGATGGGACATTAGATGGGTCGGGTTCTGAGTTATTATAGAGAATTCTTTCTTGGGTGTCTGGGTGGTGAGACTTGCCCACATGCACATGGTTTAACTGATCATCATATCTGGGGTTGGGAAGGAATTTTCCTGCAGTGTTACCTCTGTGCCTCAGTTTACCCAACTGTTTATTATTAAATCTATTAAAAACACTATTATGAGGTAACTTTAATGTGGTTTGCTTGCTTAATGATCTGATACCTCGGAAAATACGACTACAGCCCATCAATCAAGAACAGACATACAGCAGAAAA
The DNA here is from genome assembly GCA_007922175.1 of Pelusios castaneus. Taxonomy (NCBI): domain Eukaryota; kingdom Metazoa; phylum Chordata; order Testudines; family Pelomedusidae; genus Pelusios; species Pelusios castaneus. The sequence continues at coordinate 3,786,995 of ML685796.1, forward strand.
TTCTTCGAAAACAAATCTTAACATTTATTTGTTTCCACAGTAATAAAATAAGATTGAAGCATTGAGTATATTTTAACATAAATCACATAAGCGGAAGGTCAAATGACAATTGAACAGCTAGATAGAATGCTGCAGTTCCATTGAACCACTCTACCATATGAGCATATAAATCACATAAAAGCAATTATATCACATTAATACTTATCACTAAATTTACGCTCTATACTTTATGATTACTAAAAATCCTAATCTCCTATTTCATTCAACAAATGGTGATCAGTCATTTGCTGAATGGGTTGGAGATGAGCCTTTCTCATTCAAGCCACTTTCACTCAGCTTTATTAACACAGAGACCCACAAGCGCAACACTTTTTTATACTCACGAACCCTTAAAAATTATCCCTCTGTTTTGTCTTATAGCTCCTTTTCTGATCTGTCATTTAGGTGAAAGGAAGCCTCAGAGTCTGGACATGCATGTCGGAACTTAGTTAAATTGTCCTAAACTCTTTAGCACACCAAAACCGAGGATTTTTGATGATTTTTGAGAGGTCATCTGTGGATTCTGCTGGAGTCTGGTCTTAGTTTTAAGGCTTCAGGCTTCAGTGGTCTGGTCCAGAGCTGTAACTGCCTTCCAGGTCCAATCTGTTGTTCTTCTGCCACAAGCCCACCTGTCAGCGGTTGCTAGACAGACCTCTGGCTTTGGCTTGGAGTTCTTTCTCGGTGCTGCCAATCCCAAGTGGTAGCATGCTAGCTTGTCAACAGTTGCTAGGCAAACTGGCAGCACTTCCCCAGGCTCTCAATGTCCAATGAATCTTCCCCACGATTGTCTGCCCTTTTATAACCCCAGGGGAGCAGGGGAAACATCATCAAACATGGGTGCAGGAGGGGCCAGGAGTGAAAACGTGCCAGAACATTAAAGTAGATAGAGGAGGGGGAGTAGAGAGATCACAAGACCATGAGATCATCTCTAGAGGGGAGGGGAAGTGACGGAAAGAAGAATATACCAAAGCGAAGAAAAGGGGGACCAGATGTGACGGGATGCACATCCGTGCAGCTTTAGGGCATGACCTGCAAAACTGCATCCGTGCATCCCGTCACACGAGAAAATAAAGATTATTTAAAAGCTGGAAAAGAGAGAAAAGAGAGTTAAAGATTAATATAGTAGACAGATATAAAGTTTATTGGATAAAGTGCTGACAATATTTAAGAAAAATGTGGGTGAATGGGGCTTTTTAAGGAATAAGGAAAAAGGGTAATCAGTGGTTTAGTCCTAAACTGAAAAGACCTTATCTACACTTCTATCTATGTGCTAACTATCCTAACTGCTCAACACAAAATGTTCCTTATTACTGTTGTTACTTTATAATTGTTTCCAATTATCACCTATTACCTTGCAACTGACCCGAGTTACTGTTGATAATTTGTAACAGCATAGAACTCTGTCCTACTGCTACTTCTGGAACTTAAACCCCTTCTGAGGCTTTTCTGTCAGTTGCCTCCTTACATATAACTGATAGTTTAGATATCTTGGGACAAAAATCTCTGATCACACCAGGGCAGATTGGCAAAGGCTCTAGGATTTTTTAACCTTCCTCTGTAGCATGGGGAATGGCTCACTTGCTGGTGGATTCTTTGTACATTAAAGTATTTCACCCATAACTTGAGGATTTTAATAACTCAGTCTTAGGTTAGGGGTCTATTATAGGAGTGGGTGGGTGAAGTTTTGTGGCCTGCATTGTGCAGGAGGTCTGACTAGATGATCATATTGGTCCCTACTGACCTTACAGTCTATGGCTATGTCTACACTGAGAAATTTAGGTCAACTTTACCAAGTCAACTTTAAGTCAACCTTACTAACCTTACTACACTAGTCTCTCTAAGTCAACTAGTTAGGTCTAGGGGGAGGCAAGGCTCCTTTGGAGCCTCGGCTCCCCAGGCTAGGAGGGCTTATCCTCGGGAGAGCCAGCCCCACATGGGGCTGGCACTCCCGAAGGCAGCAAGCCCTGGAGCAGTCCAGGGGAGAAGGGAGCATGGAGCACAGAGCTCCCTTCTGGCCCTGACTGCTTGATTCTCTTCAGGCCAGGACTGCTCAGGTCCCAGGCAGAAGGGAACCCCGTACTCCCTTCTAGCCGGACCAAGGTGTCCCAGGGAGCTCCCTTCTAGCGGTCCTGGGGAGAAGGGAGCCCTGTGCTCTCTTCTGGCCAGAACTGAGTGGTCCCCACAGTCCCGGCCAGAAGGGACCCCGGGGCTTCCTTCTCTCTGGGACCCTCGTGGGTCCTGGCAAAAAGGGAGCCACGGATTCCTTCTTGCGGGTCCCGGACAGAAGGAAGCAGGCAACTCCCGTCTGCAATTTCCAGCACAGTGCTTCAGCTGCTGGGGAACCTCTGGGGTCTCCCCAGCAGCTGGAGTGTGGTCCCAGCCAGAAAGAAGCTGCAAGGTTCCGTTCTGACCGGGGCCGCTGGGGTCCCAGCAGAAAGGAGCCCCATGCTCCCTTCTGGCCAGGACCACTGGGGTCCCGGCCAGAAGAGAGCCCAACGGTCCCTTCTCCCCGGGACGTGAACAGTCCCAGGGAGAAGGGAGCTGGGACGAGCCGCGTGGGACTGGCTCTCCCCAGGTCAAGCCACCTGCGGCTTCCTGGGGAGAATGGAGCAGGGGCTCCCTTTTTCCCCTGCCCTAAGTTGACTAAGTCAACTTAGGGCATCCACACTGCTTAAGTCGACTTAAGAAGTCGACTTAAGCATTAAAGTCAACTTAAAAGCAGGTCTTACTAAGTAGACTTTAAATTTCCTTAAGTCGACTTAAGCAGCAGCTTAAGTCGACTTAAGGAAACTTCAGTGTGGATGCAGTGTAAATTAAGTTAAGCCTGCTTAAATCAACCTAATTTACTAGTGTAGACGCACCCTATGAGTCTATGCTGCAGCATTCAAACATCGCAGCAAATCCATGCAATATCTTTATGGACAATTGTATTAAATTTATGAATGGTTTGTGTATGATTACATTCTACTCCATGGGGAAGGGTTGTCACAGCTCTTCCAGGAACCAAACACAGTGGGGATGGACTAAACAAGAGATACCACCCCCTGAAGAGGTTTGTGTAGCATGGTTCAAACTGAGTATTTTCCAAAGACTGAAAAAAAGAAAGCACTTGTGGTATGAAAAGGTTGAATTTGAACTGGCCCTCTGAGTTTGAATTGTCACAGGACCTCCTTTTGATTCAGCAAACAAAGGGCCCTGCTCCTGCTGCTGGGTTGGAAGGACTTTGGCCTAGCAGTGCTCTAAAACAATGAGGGGTGGCTCCTGACATATTTTGTTGCTGTTTAAATCTGTTTATTATGTTTTCTCTAATATGCTTTTATCTAAGAATAATTGTGCTTCCTTAGAAAGAGCTGTGCGGTAACTTGTAACTGATGGCAAATTACTACTAATATCCCTTGGATAGAAAGCAGTACATGGGCACTGGCCATTAGACAACCTGGCTTGCTAGAAATAGCACAGTGCATGGCAGTGGGCTATGATGCATTATTATACCTGGTCAGAATGGAGTTGTACAAGGGACCCTGCCCAGAGACAGGTAACAGCTGAAGACCTGCGACTTGACTGGGCACTTGTGGAGTGGGCCTCATAGGGGAAGATACAGGTGCAGTTACCCTGAAACTGTGACAACATGGTAGCAGTGTCTATGGGATCTATGATAGTGTGATTGCCATAAGAGCCAACAGCAGTGAACATAGGTATTACAGAAAGAAAGTCACAGAGAAAAAAAGTCTTGTAGTCTTCTTGGGAACAGAATAGTGAAAAGAAAGACAGGAATATGAATTAGGGATGACCGAAGAAAGCTGTTGAACTTGTGTGAGCAGCAAGATTTGTTTGCTACTGATCTGGAGAAGTTGGTAGTCAAAATATGCTCAGATGATCTGAGGTTGGTGGGGTACCTCCTCCAGACACAGTTAGGAGAGCTCCCTTTTCCTCCTACCTGGCATGCTGGGGCCAAAGAGATGGTGCGACAGATAGTCCAGCAGGACTAGCAGTGATGAGAAGAGAGAGACTTATAGGCTATGTCTACATTACAAAAAGTTAGGTCAACTTTGTTAAGTCGACCTAATAAGGTCAACTTTAAGTCAACCTAAAGTCGACTTTATTAGGTTGACTTAACAAAGTGCTTCCCCTGAACAGGGACTTAGTAAGTCAACCTAACTGCCCTTAGGTCGACCTAATAAACTGGACTTAAGCATCCACACTGTGCTTAGGTCGACCTAACCGGTGGTTGTTATTAAGTTGACCTAACATTTCATTAAGTCGACTTAAGGAATTTCTTAAGTCAACTTAATGAAAGCCTGATGTGGACAGAGACTAAGTTAGGTCGACTTAAGCCTCCTTAAGTCGACCTAACTTGCAAGTGTAGACATAGCCATAGACTTTATGGCCAGAAAGGACCATTATGATCATCTAGTCTGATCTCCTGCACATTTCAGGTCATAGAACCTCACCCATGCACTCTTGTAATAGGTCCATAACCTCTGGCTGAGTTACTAAAAGTTACTAAAATTTTCAGATCATGATTTAAAGACTTCAAGTTACAGGGAATCCACCAATTACACTAATTTATACTCTCCTTGATTTTGCAGTACACAGATTAAGACGGCTAGCCCTCTGGATAATTTAAACCTGCGTCATTGTGCCCCATACTGCAGAGGAAGGGAAAAAACAAACTCATTAAAACAACCAACCAACCAAACAAACAAAAAAACCCACCTCAGGGGCCCTATCAATCTGGTCCGGGGGAAAATTCCTTCCTGACCCTAAATATGGTGGTCAGCTGGAAGCTGAGCACTTTGGCAAGATCCACCAGCCTGAGACATGGGAAATAATTCTCTATAGTAGCTCAAAGCACTCCTCATCTAGTATCCCATCATTGGCCAGTGAGGATATCCTGAGATGTGGAGGCTGATGTAAAATTGGATGATTGTGAAATTGGAGAGAGGAAGAGCTGGAGCCAATACTGGAAATGACAGAAGCATGTTGACTAGGACAAATGCCACCAGCTTAAACAGGAAAAGAGCGTCAAGTCACATCTATGGACCCAGGAGGAAGAACACGGGGAGTTCAATACTCTTCCTCTTTCTCCCAGAGAAGCTGAGATTATGCCATTGGAATCCCCCCAGCCATAACCTCCAAAGATGTGAGATAGAAAAAGGAACTGGGTTTGGGGGAAGAATGTTTATTATATGAATTACTGTAATTTAAAATTATAAATGTATTGGCTGCCACACCACCCAAAGAATAAAATGTTGGGATTCCCTAGAATGCTAGTTGAGTACCCTACTTATCCTCACTTCTTTATGGGAAAGATATGACAGATATTGCAACCTGATAAAGTAACTTTGGGGACCACAGCATTAAATTTATGAATGATTTATATGTGATTGTATTCTATTCCATGGGAGAATTTGGTTCAGAGACAATGAGGCAGATGGTTTTTTCATTTACACTAATGTTAATCCAGAGTAATTCCAGTGACTTTAGTAGATTTACTCTTGATGTCAATGAGAGCATCTTCTGGTCCTTATATGACATCAAAAGATTAAGAATGCGCAGGCTGCAAAACTGTAGAAGTTTTGAGAATTAAGGCCTGAATCTTAAAGAAGCTATGTACTTTTTATGAGCTTGGAATTGAGTACACTCAGAACCTCATAGTATCAGGCCTTTAATATGTTCAATAGATAATTATTTAGAGTATTGGACTGCTGTTAGTTGAAAGTATCACACTGTTTTGTTTATTGACTAGAGCTCAATTTGGCCACTACAATCAGCATCATCTTTCCATGCCAGTTAAATAAAAGAGCACTACAAATCATTAAACACTGCCATTCAGTCATTTTGATGATTAATCAAAAGGATGAAATTTTGCCTCTAAAACCTGGTCATGCCGTGTTACAGATTATATTCCAATTTTGTATTCCTACAATATACATCTTTATTCAACTCTCTTATACAGACTGTCGAGCACTGGTTTTCAAACATAGGGTCGGGACCCACTATTGGGTCGCAGACCTTCAGACACTAGGTCATGGCACTCCCTGCTGCTTCTGTCAAAAGACTGGAATGCATTGCTCAAAAATGAAATTGTTGGGTCATGGGCATAATTTTTTTTTTCCAACTGGATCCTGAGGAAAAAAGTTGGAAAACCACTGCTGTAGAGAACTGATGTAAAGACAACCTCTGGTAATTCCAAAGCAGTAATTAATCATCTAGAAAAAGAACCAGCAGGTGAAGTGAAAGATTCAGTTAAATAAGGGCATGATAACATTCTCAGCTTAATCTAAACTGAAGTTGATCCAACTAGACAGCTGCAAAACTTCAGATCAATTAATTGGGCTGTAGATTTAGTTATAAAACAGAAGGAAGGACTCACATTACAGCATGGAAAACTAAGAAAGATGAACTCCTAAGCTTCTTTTGTAAATACTGAATTGTACTTAATATTAAAGATCCTTTACCTAGATTATTTACTTTCAAAGTGCTTGTGGATAATTGAATGTTTGTTTGCTTTTTAAATAATGAATCAGATTGGAAATTTGTTTCAATGACCTTTTAAGAGGTTGACAACAACACAGGGATAATAATAATAATGGAGTAAGTCAACATACTTCTCAATCAGTGAGAAAAATATCAAAATGACGGATGAGCCCTCTTGGATACAAAATCCAGGTCATGTAAGCCTCTCAAGTGTTACCATTTTAGAGCACCATCCTGAGAGAGAGAGAGAGAGAGAGAGAGAGAGAGAGAGAGAGAGAGAGAGAATGTGTGTGTGTGATATTACCCATTAGTAACTAACTTCCAAAACAGAATTGGGCCCACAATAGGTAAATCAAGTATATCGTTTGTTCATTGAAATAACTGATATACTGTGATACGTGTATGCTCCCCAGTATTACCATAGTACTTGAACATCACATTATTTTTAATGTATTTATCCTTACCACAATCCTGTGAAGAAGGGAAGTATTATGATCCCTGTTTTACAGATGGGAATTAAAGTACAACAAGGGCAAGTAATCAAGGTCACACAAGAAATATATAGTGGAGCAGAGGCTTGAGTCCAGATCTCTCAAATCATAGGCCATAATTTAGCCACTCTCTCTGAGTAGATGGTCTGATACAGTATTTGGCATCATGTGTGCAATTTAGTTAAAATAAAAAATTACGAGTTTTCTGTAAAATATCATTTCTATTATTACCTTGAATTATGATTATTTTACAATATCTTTTGTATCTATGAATAACTTCATTTTAAATAATGTATCTACTGTTGTTCCTCTTAGATTTTCTTAATCTACCAGTTGCTTTACTTTATTTAGCTACATCATTTTGTGTCTTTGTGTTTTTCTTTATCACAATGCTTCTATGAATAAGATGATATATGTTCCATACAATGAATAAATAAGACAGAAATGATGCATGCAGGTTCTTGAAGTTTGCATCCCAGCTGCAAAAGTCCATAGAATTTTGTCTGCTGGAGAAATGGAATAATATTTAACTCTGGCCAATCAGATAGACTTATTTTCTCCTGCTTGATTTTATCTAAGAAAAAAAAGAGTAGAATAAAATTCTAAAGATATCTTCCTGAAAACTGCAAAGATATCTAAAGCTACTTGGATCTCTGAATGCTTTTGAGCTCCATGCCAAGTACCAGGGCAGAAACATTTCGCACTATGAATCTTGTTTTATGGGAAACACTTCATTACATGGGTTTCTCAGTCTTAATTACTTTTTTAGTTCCCACTACCATGCATCATATTACTGATTTTTGTGCGTGACAAACCTCCATGACACAAAATGTAAAGCTAAGGAGAAAAAGAACAGGTGAAATGTATTCCTTGAAAGTATGCCTGCACTTTTACAATGTTACATAAATATTATTCATATTCTGCATCTTCAGGAGTCTCTGAGGCTGCTGCTACTGATTCAAATGAAGTTGGAAGTGCTTAGCTGAGAGTGGAGAAGGTCTTCTTGGTTTTGCTGGGCATGCTCCAACTAGAGCAGAGCCTCAGTACAAAAGGGAGCAATCTAGCTCCGTCAGGACTGATTGCCGAGGAGAGAGGACACACCTTGCTGAGCTCCCACACTGTAGCTACCAGAGCGTCAGATTACAAAGGCCAAGAGCATTGAAGCCCAACAGCATCAAAACCCACACAAACAAAGAGTCCTGTGGCACTTTTAAAGACTAAAAATGAGCTTTCGTGGGTAAAATCCCACTTCATCAGATGTATGAAATGGAAACTGTAGTATGTTAGGTGAATGTATACATGCAGAGAAGGGTAGGTCACAAGGTCAGTTCAGTCTTTTTCAGCAAACCAAACAAGTTGTTTTGATTCAAACAGTGTTATAGATGAGAAGGTGAGAATGTTAAAAGAGAAGAAAATTACCTTTGGTAATGAGTTAGCCATCCAAAGTCCCTATTCAGACCTAATCTGATGGTATCAAATTTGCATATGAATTCCAGCTCTGCAGTTTCATGTTGAAGTCTGGTTTTAAAGTTGTTGTTGGTTTTTGTTTGTTTGTTTGTTTGTTTTTTGCAGAAGCACTGTAACTGTCATGTCTTTTACAGAATGTGCAGGGAGGTTGAAGTGTTCCCCTACTGGTTTTTGAATGTTACCATTCTCAGTCTGATTTGTGTCCATTTATTCTTTTGTGCAGAGACAGTCCAGTTTGGCCAATGTGTAAGGCAGAGGGCCATTGTTGGCACACCACACAGATGCCTGTGGCACTGGGAGCTCTACAGGCCAATGACTCCAGACGCCTAGGAGAGCTGCAGATAGCAATGCCAGAATATATGGTAAGAAGTAACCCATGGGAAATAGACATTTCTCTGGTTGCAGAACCAGAAGGAGGGCAGTATGTCTTAGCTGGATCCTACTGACCTAGAGGCAAACTGATTTGCTACTGCCCTGGGTTGGGACCTAGGAGGCCAGCAAGGGCTTCAGTCCCCCTACACCCTTGCCATCCACCCTTGGGTGATGGCCTACGTCCCCTTCTAGCCATGAAGCTATGCAGCCCTAATGGAAGGGTCAAGCTTACTGACACCAGTCACTGGGCTACATAGTCCTACAGTAAAGGGCCACCTTATTGACTACAGCCATTTGGCCACATAGCCCTCCTTATTGGCCCTGCACTACCCTGCAAGGAAGGGCAACCTTATTGGCTCCAGTCATCAGGCCACCCCACCCTTCACAGAAGGGCCACCTCATTGGCTTTGGCCATTGGGCCATGCAGCTCTGCACGGAAGGGCCACATTATTGATTCTGGCAATTAGACAATACAGCCCCATGAGGAATTGCCAGCCTGTTGACTCTGGCTGCTATGCCATACTGTTTTGAGGCACAGGATGGCAATTGGATTTAGCCACATGACCATAATGCTCCCACCCCTGTCTCCAAAGAGGAGTGGGGTTTACCATCCCCATAATAGCCATTTTAAGTCTCCTTCTGCAATCCCTAACTCATCAGAGGAATCTCTTTACATATAAAAGGTACTAGTCACATGAGAAATTTGTCTATAAAGGAATTATATAGATGAGGAAGAGAGCAGGACTGGACACTTTAGTTATTCTTACAGAAAGTCTTATCTACTGTCAAAAGGGCTATGTCTACATTTGTAAAGTTAAGTTGACTCTGTTATGTTGACTTAACAAGGTCGACTTTAAGTCGACTTAAAGTTGACCTTGTTAAGTTGACTTAACAGAGTGGCTACACTTTAAGTTGACTTAAGTTGACCTTGTTAAGTCAACTTAACCGTAGACATAGCTGTCCACACTGGCTTTAAGTCAACTTAATAAGGGCGACTTAGCTCTATTCCCCATCCACACTGGCTTTAAGTCAACTTAAGAAGTTGACTTAAGGCTTAAGTTGACCTTCCAAGGTGGTGTTATTAAGTCGACTTAATCTGTTATTAAGTCAACTTAAGGAAGCGCTTAAGTTGACTTAATAAAAGCCCAGTGTGGACGTGGCTTTGTGTAGGTCGACTTAAGTGTCCTTAAGTCAACCTAAGTTGCCAGTGTAGACGCACTGTAGAAACATATGCTTTCTCTAGTTTAAAAGTTCACTGTCTACTATGGCTGATGGAAGGAATAAAATTATTGTGTAATTTCTTCTAAGTTTGACTACTTTTTATTAAATCACATGATTTATTCTCAAAAAAAAAAAAAGGAGAAGAAGACTAAAGAAATATAGCCTTAAAAAAGCAGGGGGGAAAAACCCTAAAATAACTCAACAAACATAAAAAAAACTCCAATTGCATTCCTCAAAATCGCTACTGGGAACTTCTTTACCCATTTACAAATGGAAATACATATGTAAGAGGAGGAAGACCACTCTGAAAACCACAGTTATATTTGATGTATGTAGACCTTTCTCCACAGATCACCGTGATACCACATTATCATGCTGATATCATGGTAAATTCATTTGTGCAGACATTATCACTGATTTTACTGAACTACATTGGAAACATGGTGATGAAAACCCTGAAAATAGTTTCTGACAAATAGAAAAGTTGGGAATTATATTTTCCCACATGAGACTCATTACAGGAACAACTGATGAAATTCAATTGAAAGTTGTTGGTTTTGAATTTGACACCATTTCTTGGTTTTGTTTTCAGATCTGATTGAAAAATGTTGTATGTCCCCTCCTGAAACAGAAGCAGTTTTTCTCCACATGGTGGGGGGCTCAGCTGAAGAGCTAATCATCAGATAATACCATTTTCTTTTAATTAAAAATAAAAAGGATCTATGTGTTTTCAACCTTGACATAGTTTCGTTTTGCAGTTTTGATATACTGACTTGAATGGGTTTTGGATCAAGCTTAGCTACCTTATGTAAATTATAAAGCTTACCACTAACTGAGATACAAAGATGCAAGTTTCTATATAAGCACAAAGTAGTCTTATGATAATACAGTAAAATGATATTGTGTTGTTCTGTTCATTATAGCATAGAGATATTTGTCTTCGGGAAGGATGCTGCAATGTTATTTATGCACCAAAAATCAAAGGATGGCATTAAAAACAAAAAGGTATCTCAGTATAATATGTCATAATTATATATATTCTACAAGAATGGACTTCCAAAATCTGATGTGTTATAGAGAAAGTGTTATTTATATGATACAGAAGTGAAGAGGGGAGAGAGAGAGAAGTGAAGAGAGAGAAAGTGTAATGCTGTATATCTGATTATTATGAAAAAAATTAAAAATAGGATTTAGGGGTTTTTAACTTATTTATTTATTTATATTTGATAGTTGGACAATTTGGCATGGAATTACAAAGTTAAAACAGTATATCTTTAAGATTCAAGTCATGTAACAACTAAAAGCACTTTATATAGTTAGACAAATGCAGCTACTCAAGCAGTTTAGGTAGCTTAAATCTCATTTCAGGTTAACTTTTAGAATAAGGAAATAATATATGGAAGCAAATTAAACTGATGACAGTTATATATATTGTTTGACTTCTGATATAAGAAGTGAAAAGTTACAATCTGTGTATCATTTTTCTGAGGAAATACTAGATATGAACGAACAGTCCTTACCCATGAGTAAATCTTTCCCCATGTAAAAGCAATGAGAGTCCTGTTAAAAACTAACAAATTTCTTCAGGCATAATCTTTCATGAACTGTAAACCACTTCGTCAGATGTTTTTCCTGTATACAGACTAGCACAACTACACTTCTGTAACTCTTTCACTTGTAGTTTTATTTAATTAAAGGAGTAAAATATACAGGATCAGACTCTTTATGTGGTCACTACACATCTAAAAATAACCATCACAGCAGATTGCATTCTGATGGTAGCACTCTTTTGCAGATTTGTATTATATTGTATTTATGGTGCTTGTCAAAGTATCATTTTTTCTATCCTTAAAAGGTTCTCTTTTTCTGCTGTCAGACACAGATGCTGATTCTCAAAATGGTGATTGAGACAAAGAATTTCTCAAAACCTCCAGTCTCAGTTTATTTTAGTCCCATTAATGTAATTCCTAGAATTATTTGGAACATATTTTTGTCAATGATCCATGCAAAAAACACCCGATTAACTTGGGAGAGAAGTATCCCCAATTACTTTGGTATAGTATTAGTGAGGTTGATATGCCTCCTTCATGCTTCTGCATTTAGTTTCCATTATGTTTTCATAATTAAAAAATAAGCAAAACCTTTCGATCCTGCAGTTTTTATTTAGGCAATAATCCCATTTATCTCAATGTAATTTACATAGCTCAATGGGAATTTTGCCTGAGTAAGGAATGCAAGTTATGGAATTAATGACAACTACTGTGTGCTTTGACACAAATATTCATACATTTTCAATCCCGCACTACTGGGAATTCAGAACTTTTTGTTCAAATTTTTCCTACATAAGTTATATCATAAAGTTTTTAAAGAAATATTTTTTATTTCAGGCCTTTGCGTGATTAGAATAAATAACATTCTGATTAAAAAAATAAACAAACAAACAAAAACAAGTCTTCCCCCTTTTTTCTAGAGTTTGAAAACACTGAGAACTTTCCTTAAGAGATCTTTCAGGTAAAGCTTAGGTTCCAGACAGGTAGCTATGTTAGTCTTTTTCAGCGAAACAAACATGGAGTCCTGTGGCACTTTTAAAGACTAACAAGTAGACCTCTGTGGTAATGTAAAAAAACAAAAAACAAAACCATGAACAATATGGAGAAGTGGCGAGCAAAGCAATGATTTTGTCTCTTTGAAATGTTTTCCTGCCACCTTCTGGAGGTTAAGAACAACACCATTGTTGGGTTTTGTGTGTGGGTCTTGTGGGTTTTTGTTTGGGTTTTTTTTAGCACTGTGATATATCTTACTATTTAGTAACAATTGTTGGTATTATTACAGACAAAGAATATATTCTCTGCCTCATTATTTTTGTTCTGTTTTAAACATGTATGCACAGATGCAATGATTTTGTCACTTTGAAATCTTCTGCTGCCACCTTCTGGTGTTTAAGAACACTGCCATTCTTGGGGTTTGTGTGTGTATTTGTGGGGTTGGGGGTTAAGCACTATGACATATCTTAGTCTTTAGTAAAAATTGCTGGCATTATTACAGACAACAAATACATACAGTCTCTGCTGATATGTTTAGTGTTTTAAACATGCATGCACAGATTTCATGTGGGACAGAGATGGGACAGTCCAAAGCCAGGATTTTTAGTGGGTTTTGATGTTAATAAAATAAGGAAGTCGGTTCCCTCCCTTACGTAAAATGTAAATATTTACCTTTTTCAAATAAAAACAGATTGAGTATGTAAGAGGCATCAGAATTCTCTGCTGTACAGTGTTGACTGCTGTCAATTTAGAGGCTTGTGCTAATACCATCCGTTTTGGAGGGGGAACTGATCCAGCATACTTGAGTAGGGAGCACTCACTAAATTTAATCAATATAATTTATATCATCTATATAAAGGTATCAGGAAAAACCGAAGATTGTCAGTTCATGTAATTGAAAGGCAAATGCAATATTTTCCCTGAGAAATTTTAGAACTATGGGTTCTTAAGAAATATTTTAAGTGATTCTGTCCACATTTGAGTAACAAGTGAAATGTTACTTATCATCATACTGAAGATTCACCTGGAGATGAATTTTCCCAATATTTTACTACAATATAAAACCCAGGCCTGCAATTCCAGTTCAGGCAAGCCTCCCACTGACTTAAAAAAGTATGATATTCGGTTCATCTACACTTGTAAATTAAGTCGACTTAAGCTTGCTTAAGTCGACTTAATTTACTATGCATCTACACTACACTTTCCTTAAGTTGACAAGCAAGCTGCTTAAGTCGACTTAAGGAAAATTAAGTCGACTTTACTAAACCTCATTTTAAGTTGGCTTTTGGCTTAAGTCAACTTTAGAAAGTCGACTTAAGCCAGTGTAGACCTGGAGTAGCCCTAAGTCGACTTATTAAGTCAACTTAACAAAGGCGACTTAACTTTTCTAGTGTAGACATAGCCTACTGAATTAGGTCTTTCAAAATGATTCTGAATTTGTAAGACTCTATCCTGGTTAAAAATTAAACCAAGAAGCTTCTGATCTCAAAATGATAGCTCTGCTTATTAAAGAAGAGCTAAGCCATAGTTTATATAAAAAACTGAAACAAAATGCGATCATTCCAGATTTGAATAAACAGTCACAAATTCAGGGAGAAAAAAATGTTTATCTGACCATATTGGCATGCCCATTAATGGCAGATGAGATAAGTATTCAGGATTTGGTTAATACCTGGATTTGGATAAGAGAAAAAACATATAGCATATAGCATTCCCACCCACTCTGAAAGGAACACACAGACATTGCATATTATCCACATTTACCCCCTTTCTATGACATGACTATATTGCTACCTGAAATCAAATACACTTAAGCATGCTCCCCAAGTTTAGCTGTTGCTAAGGTTTTGTCTACAAAGCTACAGTACCACATTCCCTCTGGACGGAGAGATGCTCCAAAATCTTTTCATACCTTAACAAGAGTTAACAAAATATACATGCCACTCTTCAGGAACCTAACATCAATGTGATGCAACAGAGATCTCCTGCATTCCTAAGTGGGGTCCAAGATCCTTCCAAGCTCTTAAAACGCAAAATAAATCATTGTCAAATTTCAATGTATGTAACTCCCTCCAAAATATTGCCATTTTGTTCACCTCTATTATTGGGCTAATGGAGACTTTCTATTGGTAATAATGAGATATTAATGATATCCAATATTAATATTATTGGCTATGTCTACACTTGGAAATTTAAGTCGACTTTAACTAAGTTAAGTTAGTTAAGTCGACTTAGTGAGTCTACACTTAAATTTTAAGTCAACTTTGGGGACGACTTACAAAGTCGACGTAGAGCGTCCACACTGGATGCCTAGGTCAACTTCTAGAGGCTAGGGGGACCTAGGGCAGTTCCACGGGGGTAGGGGGCACCCTTTGCCCAGTGCCAGGGGGCTCAGCCTTTGCCCCATTGTACATAGATACAATCAGGCAAAGGGAGTCAGGGACCCTGGCAGGGCATAGGGGCAGGGTGGGCAGGGCTCTGCCCTGCCCTCTTGGGAGGCATGCCAGGCTCCCCGTGTCTCCTCCCCAGCAGGGAGGGCATTGGTGTAGTCCTGGGGTAGCCCTATGTTGACTTAGGGCTACTCCACATCTACACTGGCTTAAGTTGACTCTAAGGAGTCGACTTAAGCCTTAAGTGGAATTAATTTGAGGTTTAATAAAGTCGACTTAATTTTCATTGTCGACTTTATTTTCATTAAGTCGACTTAAGCAAGCTGCTTAAGGCAACTTAAGGAAACTGTAGTGTAGATGCGGGGTAAATTAAGTCAATTTAAGCAAGCTTAAATCGACTTAATTTTCAAGTGTAGATGCACCCATTAATAGTAACATTATTCCAGCAGTAATAATGAGATAATCTCTCAAGTTTTGAGCCATCAAAGGACAGATTGGTGAAGAGTGAGACAGAAATACAAACTGATTCCGTTAAATTAGATTTAGACAAAGTAGTTTAGATAAACAAAAAAGTTTCAGCCTATTTTTCCAACCAGTATATCTTTGGGAAAAATAGGCTGAAACTTTTTTGTTTATCTAAACTACTTTGTCTAAATCTAATTTAACTGAATCTGTTTGTATTTCTGTCTCACTCTTCACCAATCTGTTTATATTTGCATATATTAATCATCCTTAAACAAACTGCATATACATATTTTTGTAGGAAGCAAATCTGATTAAAATAAATTGGACAGAAACCACTTCTTTAATATTTTTTTCTTGTTTATTAAATATAGAGTGTTTAACATAGTAGAAACCCTTCCTGTGGTTTTATCTGCACTTCAAATTAGTCCTGCTTTCAGACATCACCTTAAGTGCATTGGTAAAAACTTCTAATGTAAACAAGAAAGCAACAATTTGCACCAGTTGAATTTACCCCTGCTTCTACTGGTGCAAAAGGCAGTTTTCCTTTTATATACTAAGGGTTTATGCTTATTCAGGTATATCACTGACTGAAATTGGGACTAATTCCAAAAGCAGACAGGGCGTACAGAGATCTGCATATTACCATCATAGTATATTAAATAGACCAGTGAAAATTCTTTAAAATTGTTTGCAAATATTGATTCCAATTAACGATGAAAGTCACTTAAACTATGTTGAGTCTCTTAATTTTCACTTCCTGCGAATATTCCAGCAAATGAGTCTACTGACAGAAATGTTTGCAGAAGCGTTACGTTTTAAATGAATATAGAAATATATTGGCAAAAAACATGTTGAACTAGTCTAGGTGATTATTTACACTAGAAACCTCATTCCAATTGTTATTTTAATTCTAGGAAAAGAAACAATCAACATTTAACAACAGTTTTGGGTATCAAGCATTACTAACTGTAAACTGTTTATAAATAATCTACAGACCAAGAATTATTCACAGAAATTATGTGATTTCACATGACTAAACTTGGCAACATTGTACATTTCTCACAGACAATTCACAAACATAGATTAAATTACTCATAATGTATTATATCTTCAAATCAAATATTAAGCCCGAGAGCATCAGTTCAGCTTCAAACTTTTTCCTTTACAATAACACATTTACACAGTTGCAGTTTAGTTTAATAAAGTTGCTCATGCGCAATTCAGCCACACAGGCCTTTCAGAATGTATGAGGTGTTGGACTTTGGAGAAGAAGAAATGCGTTTGGTAAGCACTACTGGTCACCAGGGATGCAAAATGAAACACGCAAGTGTGCAGCCGGTCATTTTCCAGCTGCCGTCTTATGTGCTGGAACTAGAGGTGGTGGGATATGCGGATGGGGTGCTGCTCCCTTACCCCACTCGAAATATTTCTATTATATAGAGGGTTTCTATTATATTAGAGGTTATTAATATAGAGGTTTCTATTATATAGAGGGTCCACAATAAAAATGAGCAAGAAGTCCTGCGGCACTTTTAAAGACTAACAAATGTATTTATGGCATGAGCTTTTATGGGTGTAATCCCACTTCGTCAATTGATCATGCCATAAATACATTTGTTAGTCTTTAAAAGTGCCACAGAACTGTTTGTTTGGCTGAATGAGACTAACAGGGCTTCCCCAGGAACTTGTCACCATGCACGATAGTTCAGTGGCTCGCAGCCCCGCCAGGCTACATTTACAGGCAACATTTAAGGGCAAGAACTGAAACCACTCAGCACAGGTCACTATCAATTCTCTGCAGCAGCCCTGAGACCACTATTAAAGAAATCCCGGCCACGGCCACTCCGCAGATGTGCGGCTCTGGAGCTGTCCACTTCCCTAGCAGCTTTACTCCACCACCTGGCCCGCCTCGGTGTGGTCCGCCTCTTAGCGCAGTGGGAGCTATGCACCCCGAGAGACACGTGACCTCGACCCTCGCCCTCCTCCTGGGCAAAGGAGGGGGCGTGGCTTGGTCCCCCGGGTAGCAAGGGATCTGTCTATGAGGTCACTTCCTGCGTTGCTGAGTTGCTAGGTAACGGGGATGGCCGGCTGGGGCTCAGCTGTCTCCGCCCCTGTTCCGGTCAATGCAGCTGCGACGGCAGGAGCGGAGTAGCCCCTGCGCAGCGCCTGGAACCTGCGCCCCTCGGACGGGCCCGCGCGGGCAGAGGACAGGCAGCCGCGGGAGGTGGGGCTGGGACATCCCGGGGGAGACCTGGCCACCTGCGGGGCGGCGCTGTCCCGGCTTGGGGTGCAGTGGGCGGCCCGAGCAGAGCTGGCTGATGAGCTCCCCGCAGGGACCGGCTCGGGTGGAAGCAGGGCTCGCTCTGATCCGTTGTTTCAATCCTTAGGAGAGGTCTGTATTCACTGGCTCAGGGAGCGGAATGCGTGAAAGCCAGACGTAGATGCATAAGAGGCTGTTCTCCAAACCGATACCACGCCATGGCTGATGAAGACATTGGCACCACTTTAGCGTATACCAAGAGCCCCAAGGTCTCCAGAAGAACCACTTTTCAGGTAAAGTATTTCATCTCGGCTCAGCCGATGAAAATTTGGCCTGCTCGCCACTCATGAGGTTTTCTGGCAAGCTGTAGGTACTGCTCATCCTAGCGAATACCTGCTTTCACCAGTTTGGGAAGTGAAATGAAAGCACTTTTGTGCTGGTACATGAATAGTGGAGTTTTTGCCTGTGTGGAAATGTCACCAGAAATCACACCCCCTAAACAACATTGCTGTAGTAGCTAAAGTTTCTACTGTAGACTTGGCTTTTGTGTTACTACAGTTAGAGATAAAAGAACTGTGCTGTCAACATGCCAGTAAAGAAGAAACTGAAACACATACACTTTCCTGCCTTAAAAGTAGAATTGACATTCTTATTTAGCTTTCGTGTGCTGCTTTAGAAAAATCATACTGAGGTTTTTTGTTCTCCTAGATCAGTGTTTCTCAACCTTCAGTGGACTGGGGAACATCTAAAAGGCATTAATTACTTTATGCGGAACACCTGATGAAAAATTCCCGAAAAAAACAGTGGCAGGGGATTTAAAATGTCCCAGTTGCAGCAAATCTTCCAGGTGTGTGTCAACATCCTCCACTGTGTGCCTGGAAGCTTTGCTGGGGCTGGGGCATTAAATTGTTCCTTCCCCCTTCCTACTCAGCCACCACAACAGGGAGGGGTTGGGGTGGGTTATGGAACACCTCCACTATGTCTGAGGAGCACTGGTATTCCACGGAACACCATTTGAGAAACACTGTCCTAGATATATCCAATAATTGCCCTAGTTTAAAGTAAAATGTCTGCTTTAAATTAATAAAAGCAAGGAACTTCAGACTTCAAATCCTGGATGTGTAACTTTTGCATGCACCATGTTTAATACAATAGCTTTGGCATTGGTCATGGAACAATTTTAGCACATGCTTAACATCTAAGTCAATTGAGATATGCTTAAAGAATAAATCTTTGCAAGATCAGAGTTTAAGTGTTGGAGGTGATGTTTACAGAAGACATCTGTCTATTTCTGGTAACAAATTACATGGCAACTGACTGAGGAAAAGAAAAACTTGGTTTTGAAGATTTTTTTTTTCTGGTGCTTCTATGATTTCCAATTAGGTATATTATTATTACTATTTATCAGGGCTTTTTTTGTGTGGGTACTCACTGGTACGGCATACCAGCGCCTATTTTTCCCTGGCCACCCCGCTGCCCAGCTGGGGCCAGGGTCAGCAGGAGGACGGAGCAGGTCTTCTTTCCCCTGCAGACCTCGGCCCCCAGCGGGGCCAGGAGCAGCATGCTCCCAGGCTTGTCCAACCTGCGGCTGCAGGCCAGAATCTGGGCCGCCAGGGGCTGGAATCTGGCCCCTGGATGCCTGGTAGCTGCGGCCAGGCTGGAGCTTTTTCAAATCTCCCACCCTGAGCATGCTCAGATGCGAGTCTCAGGGTGGGAGCAGCCTGGGCAGGGAGTGTTGGGGAAGGAGCCAGAGGGGGCAAGAGGAGTGGGGAGCCAGCAGGTGGGCATGGAAGGGGCCCGGGGTGGGGGGGAGTGA